>ML685766.1:2186892-2218396 GCA_007922175.1 Pelusios castaneus | reverse complement strand
AAAATCAAACACCAAGAAAATCCCACATTTTAAATCTGAGGAAAAAAACTGATTCTTCTTAGTATCACAAAAAATTAGGCTTGGAAGAGACCTCAAGTAGTCATGTAATTCAACCCCCTGCTCAAAGCAGGACCAACCCCAACTAAATCACCCCAGCCAGTGTTTTGTCAAGCCACACTTTAAAAACCTCTAAGGATGGAGATTCCACTACCTCTCTAAATATCTTATCATTACAGTGCTTCACCACCCTTATAGTGAATTTTTTTTGCCCCAATATCTGACCTAGATCTCCCTCACTGCAACTTGAGACCCTTGCTTCTAGTTCTGTCACCTGTTACCACAGAGAACAGCCTAGCTTCATCCTCCCAGGAACCTCCTTTCAGGTAGTTGAAGGTTGCTAACAAATCCCCTCCTCACTCTTCTCTTCTGCAGACCAAACATGCCTAGTTCCCTCAGTCTTCCCTCATGAGTCATGTGCTCCAGCCTCCACCCTAACTAATTTTTGTTGCCTCCCAATGGACTCTTTCTAATTTGTCCACATCCTTTCTGTAGTGGGGGCCCCAAAACTGGACACAGTATTCCAACTGTGGCTTCACCAGTGCCGAATAGATGGGAATAACACTTCCCTCGATCTGCTGGCAATGCTAGTGATGCAGCTCAATATGCCATTAGCCTTCTTGGCATTAAGTGCACACTGTTGTCTCATATCCAGCTTCTTGTCCACTGTAACCTCAGGGAGACCCTGAGGAGTTGTATTAGCCAATCCTGTGCTGGCATCTGCTTGGCACTCAAAGCAGACCAGGCCAAGATATTGCCCTTGCCCTCATTCCACACTCCACATTGCTTGCAGAGAGGCACCCTTGAGCAGAGTTGTGGCGTCCTCCTATGCACAGGCATCTCCCAGGGGTGGACATAGCCCTTTGAGTCAGTGGGTGCACTCCATTAAGCTGCCAAGGGGACCCTGCTGCCTGCCTTCCTCAGCACCACGCCCTTAAGCCCCAGATGGAGAGGGCTGGAGATCAAATGTGCTTTATGCCCACTGTGCAATAGGAGCTCTTGTGTTGTGGGTCTGGGCCTCATTGTCCTCTTGAAGTGCTGGTTTATGGGGCTGCAGTGCCACTTGTGTGGCTCAATCATGATGGAGGGTTTTCTGGGCCAAATCTAAGTGGCATTATGACCTGGTGTTTCCGGTCCTAGTGCTCGGAGAGAGGAGCCAAGCCCAGTTCTGCAGGACAGGAGTCACTGTTGCAGGACAAGTGCATCATGTCCTTGTGCTCTCTGCCAATAATGTGGTCAGAAGAGTATGGTTTTGCAGTGGGGTAGTGAGCAAACCTGAAATCCTTTGCTAGTGTACCCAGTTATTACTTTTCCACATGACTCTGCCAACAAGGTTACTGCTTAATCTGATGACAAGGACGCAATCGCTCTTTACATAGACTGACTGCTTGTGATGGATTCTGAACCCTGAGTTTCCCTAATTTCCTCAGCATTTGTGATGATCTGTTTCTGCAGTTGCATTGTATAATATTGTCTGGAGACCTCCTGTGTCCTTTCAGATTAAGTCTGGCAGCTGGAGAAGCAAGTGAGCACTTTAGCACCCTCTCTAATTTAATGATAGACACCGTGGTCTCTGTCGTATTGGTTACTGGCCTGTCCATCTTCTTGATATGTGAGTGGAGGCCTGCGTACTGCTACAATGTGTTGGTACAGTGCACCTACACATCACCCCAGTTCTGAGATTAAGATGGAATAGAGAGTAGCCACTAACAAATTTATTAGTTTGTTGATTTGTATTACCATAGCACCTGTAGGACCTAATCTTGGATTAGGCCCTGTACAAAAACAGAACAAAAACATGGTCTTTGCTTCAAGGGACTTAGAATTTAAATATAAAAGCAAGAGACATAGATATAGATAGACTGAGGAGAACACGGAAACAATGAGATGATACTGGTCAGTGTGACAAGCCATGGTCTCAGCATACCTACAGTTTAACCAATGTCAATTTTGTTGTAGGCATCATGGCAAAGGAGAGTTTTGAGGAAGGTTTTGAAAGAGTGTAATGAGTTTGTTTTGTGGATGTTTATAGGGAGCACCTCCTAAGCAAAGTAATAGTCAGCATGGATCTGTCAAGAACAAATTGTGTCAAACCCGATAGCTTTCTGTGACAGGGTAACAAGCCTTGTGGATAGAGGGGATGTGGTAGATGTGGTATATCTAGACTTTAGTAAGACTTTTGAAATGGTCTCGCATCACCTTCTCATTAACTAAGTCGGAGAGTACAGTCTAGATGGAGCGACTATAAGGTGGGTGCATAACTGGTTGGATAACTGCTTCCAGATACAGGGGCGGACTTTGGAGCTGCCTTCAGGGGGCCGGCTCTCACTGCCGGTGGCACCACCGGGATCCTGGCCAGGCCTCTTGCTGCTGCCAGCACCTCTGGGACTCCTGCCGGGGCCTGATTCTGCCACCGGAGGCAGCTCCAGGACCCCGGCCGGGGCTGGCTCTCGCTGCTGGCAGCAGCTCTGGAACCCTGGCTGGGGCTGGATCCCACCGCCACTGGCGAGATCCAGTGCAGCTGGGGACCTGCAGCCACCACCGGCCTGGTTGGGGCTCTATCCCACCACCGGCAGCAGCTCTGGGTCCCCAACTGGGGACAGATTGTCTCCCTGCTGAGGCAGGAGCGTTCCCTCCGCAGGGAGGCAGAGACCGGCCAACCAGGGGAGGCAAAGCCTCTCCTGGCCTCTTATAATCTCTGTCCCTGCCCAGAGAGTAGTTATCAATGGTTAATAGTCATGCTGGAAGGGCATAACAAGTAGGATACCGCAGGAATCGGTTCTGGATCTGGTTCTGTTCAATATTTTCATCAATGATTTACATGATGACATAGAAAGTACACTTATAAAGTTCACGGATGATACCAAGCTGGGAGGGGTTGCAAGTGCTTTAGAGGATAGGATCACAATTCGAAATGATTTGGACAAACTGGTGAAACGGTCTGAAGTTAATAAAGACAAATGCAAAGTACTCCACTTAGGAAAGAACAATCAATTGCACACGTACAAAATGGGCAATGATTGCCTAGGAAGTGGTACTGCAGAAAGGGATCTGGGAGTCATAGTGGACCACAAACTAAATATGAGTCCACAGTGTAACGCTGTTGCAAAAAAAGCCTACACCATTCTGGGATGTATTAACAGGAGTTTTGTAAATAAGACACAAGAAGAAATTCTTCCACTCTATTCCATACTGATTAGGCCTCAACTGGAGTATTGTGTCCAGTTCTGGGTGCCTCATTTCAGGAAAGACGTGGAAAAATTGGAGAAGTCCAAAGGAGAGCAACAAGAATGATTAAAGGTCTGGAATACTTGATTTATAAAGGAAGATTGAAAGAATTGGGTTTGTTTAGTCTGGAAAAGGGGAGACTGAGAGGGGACATGATAACAGTTTTCAAGTACCTAAAAGGTTGTTATGAGGAGGAGGTAGAAAGATTATTTTCCTTAACTGCTGATGATTGGACAAGAAGCAATGGGCTTAAATTACAACAAGGGAAGTTTAGGTTGGACATTAGGAAAAAGTTCTTAGCTGTCAGTGTGATTCACCAGCGGAATAAATTGGCTAAGGGAGACTGTGGAATGTCCATCATTGGAAATTTTTAAGAGCAGGTTAGACATACACCTGTCAGGGATGGTTTCAGATGGTACTTGGTCCTGCCATGCTTGCAGGGGACTAGACTCGATGACCTCTCATAGCCCCTTCCAGTTTCCTTGTTTCCAGAATCCCCTCTTTCATTTTTTATTTCACTGCAGGGGGAATAGGAAGTCTATTCTGAAAGACATGTTGGTGCCATGAGGGATGGTTTTGGCAAAGTCCCACGACTCATTCCCTCCTCCCTTTGCAATCAGCAAAGAGACAAACTCAAAGGCTATGTCTACACTTACTAAAGTTAGTTTGAATTAGTTAATTCAAACTAACTAATTCAAACCAATTTTAGTTAGTTCGAATTAACTTAATTCGAACTAGCAAAATTTAGTGAATGGCACTTGCTTATTCGAATTAGCGAATTGCATTGAGTTCAATGGGCCAGTTAGTTCGAACTAAGCAATTAGTTCGAACTAACATGGCCACATTGGTTAATTCGAACTAACTAGTTCAAATTAACCCTTAGTTCGAATAGCATATTCGAATTTATTAGTTCGAATTAAGGGAGCCGTTAATTCTAACTAACTTGCCACTTTAGTGTCTCAAGTGGACAGAACTTGGAAGAATTCCTTTTCATCCTTTCTCCCAATTTGACCTCTCTCCTGCTGCCTGCCCAATACAATAGAACTATGTTGGGTCTGCTGCTTTTAGATCTGAAGGGGTAAGGGAAAACTGTATTTTTAAATAAGGAGTCATGATTGACGGAGTATGGTTCAAGATCAATTACAAAGATACAGAGAGATCTGTGAAAGAAGTATTACGGGTGAACTCTCTATTTAGACACAATGCAGGGCATATTAATGGTTTAGCAACACTGAGAAAATACATCTAAAACAAAGCAACTAGCTTGTCCTTGTTTCAGATCTTTAAGGAGACACCCATAGCAGTCAATGACATTTTAATTTCATCTAGCATTTTACATACCATGCCCTAGCCAGCAGTCCTTTTAAAACTAATTTCATTCATTTTAATTAGTATTTGTATGCACAAAGTGGAGGATCAAACATTTGGTGAATAGACTAACCGAAACGTCTCCCATATTACTGTGTGTAGCATTAGTCACCTCTGTCTACTCATGTGCTTCTTGCCTATTTAGCTCAGGATCATTTTAGCAGCTTCCGCAGTATAAATTGTTTATACCTTTTGTGTTTATTTAAAGAGGTAGATAAGGTTTTTTCAAGCTTTGGATTTCCATTTTTTTAAATAAAAGTGGTCTGATCCCCAACCCAGCCATAAGGGAGGCCACAGAGTATGAAGTGTGTGAACAGATTTTTAAAAAGTGCTGAAATTAAGTTGTAAGTATTGTTTGAATTCCATAATATATTTTTCTGTGGAGTATCACTGGATATTTTTCATTTCAAACATTTAAATATTTAAATGAAAAGGGTTTTGATATAATTGAAGTTTGAAAATGTAGGGGCAAATTCTGCTCCATAAATGTTGACAGCATATTTGTACAGAGGGTATTTAATCAAATTTACAAGTAGCTGCTCTGCATCCCACCTACATCCTAGCAGAGGATGTATTTGCTTATTGTGGCAGAAGGCATGCATGTCTGTTCTATTTTATTCTGGTGGTTATATTGTGCTCATCACCATAGCATCTCAGCACCTTCCAGCAGTACATTAAGCAATGTTGTTATTCATCTGTCATATGTTGTGTTGTCTCATCCTCTCCCCAGAGGATGAAGTGCTGTGCAGTGGAGTGTGTCTTGTTTTGGTAAATTTCTTTTAATGTAAATATACCTGTTTCTGTGTATTTATGTGAAAAGGCAAGGTCAAAGAAATGTACCTCTATGTTTGGAGTGGAAAGTGATGAGGTTTGTGATAATCCTTAATTTCTGCAGAAGTTCATTCCATGGTTTTAGCTCACCCCCAGAGAAAGCTCTGTCTCCCACACCACCATACTTTACTCGTATTGTTGAGAGTTCTGTTGTGCCAGAGGAACATAGCTATTGACCATGGTCTTTGTTCTGCAGCTTCAGATGCTCTTTTAGTTATCCTGGGCCCAAGCCATGGAAAGCTTTGAAGGTAAATACTGAGACTTTGAACTTGAGATTCAGTATTCTATAGGAAGTCAGTTTAGGGAGCAGAGGACAGGTTTGATATGTTTTCAGTAATCTGTGTTTCTGAGGAGGCATGTTGCAGCATCTTGAACTTGCTGGAGTTTTTTAAATGCTGAAGGCTTCATGCTCAGATGTATTGTACTCCTCTAATCCAGCCAAGAGGTGACTAAGCATGAATAGCTGAGGCCAGGATGGGAAAAAGTTTCCTAGCATTCAAGATGGTAGAAAGCATTACTCATAGATGCTTCTATATGACAGCTCAAAGTCAGTGAGGAATCCAGGAGTGCACCTGGACGACAGAATGAAATGACCAGTTGTGGCTATGTATAATCAATGGAGACTGCACCGTGGCTGCGTGCTCTTCAAAGTACTATCCTCTGCCCACCAGCATCTGCTCTGTGTTGCTTGGGTACTTCTTCAGTCAGCTGTTCTACATCCAAGAGCTGATCACATCTAAGCACTGGGCCAGCTTGGAGGCAGTGATGTGGTTGTATGCAGTGAAGGATAGGTAGAGCTGTGCATCATCTCCATGTTGCTGGTGCTTGAATTTACGTCGTCTGCCCAATTCACTTGGTGATTGCAGGTAGATGTTGAAAAGGATTGGAGAGAGAATTTATCATTGTGTAACTCCCCAAGTGAGGGGTCTAGTGGTGAAGGTGCAGTTTCCCATTAGCTGGGTGTGTCCTTTCAGGAAGGACTCCTACCATTTTAGCATGTTACCTTGGTCCTCTCCCATCTATCTCAAACGAGACAGCAGAATGTCATGATCGACAGTGTTAAATGCCGCAGAGAGGTCCAGGAGGATGAATGGATTCCTGTCCTCTACCCATAGACAGGAGGAGATCATCCATCAGGGCCACTAAGATGGTTTCAGTTCTGTGTCCTGGCCTGAATCCAAGTTGTGTCAGGTCTAAAGTGTTATGAACTAAATAGACAGCAGAGAAGGGACTAACTATTACTGAAGTGTGTGAACAGTGCAAGTGACTAAATTAGGGTCATTAACTTGTAGCCCGAATGCTGTGCATTGCAGTTTTTAATGGCAATGGGAAGCCTAGGAAGTGATGAATCCCTGGCTTTGAAGGAAACACAGCTAGGTTGCACGGCTAACTGGTAGCACTTCCTCAAAATGAACTGTATCTGAGAGAAATGTATTTGCACCCATTTCATTTCTAACAGTGATAATATGGATAGCTTTCCTGGCATGCACAATGCACATACAGCTGAAGGAAAGGGCAGCACCTGAGAGAGACAGTAGCCAAGATTCAGGAAACAGCGATTTAGGTTCCCAAGCATAATGAAGACTGATTTTCAGAAGTGTTGAATATCCACTCTCTGAAAGCCAGGCCCCATTAAACTATTTCAAGGTGGGCATTCACAAAAATCAAAGCACACAAATTTGCTAGTCACTCTTGAAAATCTGAGTTGATGGATCTATGACAATGGAAATGCAGTGATGCAGCAGCAGGAGCCATGTGAATGGCTAGGTAGAAGGAAGTACAGGACATGGCACAAACACATGAGAAAGTTAATACTAAACTTGAATGTAGCATGGTGCCTTGGAGGAAAGAAAATAATCTGTAAGCACATACTCCCTATCCACTGGACTATAGAATCATATTCTCTTTTTCTGTGACAATGATTATTTAAGTATTTACCCATAGTGGAACAGTCATTGAAGGAGACAGTGAGTGAGAATGACATTGTAGTCTACTGGTTAGGGTCCTGCATGGGAGATGGGAAACAGAGGGTCCAGTCCTCCTGCTCCTATCACTCTTTCATAACGTATCCAGGGTGCAACAGCTTGAACAAGTGAGACTAAGGGAGCCACACATGAGAATATCCCTAGCTCAGTGGTTAGAGCATGCTCCTGAGAGGTAAGAGGCCCCTGTTTGAATCTTTTTCTCCGGCCTCTCCTGGCAGAGAGAGGAGAACTGAATGTATTAGGTAATGTAACAGGGAGATCTGCCCCATTAATAGCCTGAAGTGGGAGGAAACAGGGAGCATTGGACCCTGCCCCAAAGAGAAGCAAAGCAGGTCGGTGCCTAGCATCAGATGACACAGCTGAACAGCATCATATGATTGGCCCACACTCTCAGCTAGGCAGTGTAAAGGGGAAAACCCAGGAGAATGGAGTGGTAACAATAGCAGGTGACAGAGTCCCCAGCAGGGTCAGGAAGGGCTTATCCAGTAGGTATCAGAGGATCCCAAACTGGACAATAACACACTTTCTTGTTTGTAATGGCAATAAACACAACACTGAAGAAAGGGACAGAAAACTAACTTGGGTGTGGCTGATGGTCTGTTCCCAACTGGTGACTAGGCCCACCAGTGTACAGACAACCACATCCTAGGTAAGTGTCATAAGCACTGAAATAGAAGTGCTAAGGTCGCCATCACCATCTTTCTACCCATCCCATTTTGTGCAATGTACCCTAACTCAGTCCGACAAGAAACACCTTAGGTACCTAACCCACCTGACTCCAGGCAGAGAGTTCCTATTTGTGGATTCCTAACCAGAGCAAGGCATCTTCCTGAAGCCTGGATTTAGGTCCCTATATTTGAGAGAGAGGTGGGCTTAGCATATGTCCCTGTCTTCTACATCTCACATTGGCTTGCTTCGGGCTCCACACACAGCATGCTGGCTTTTGTAGAGGTCATTCTTAGGTGCCTCTCTTACAAGTCATTGTATAATGATGTTAGGTGCCTAACTTGGCTTTGTGGATTGCAGAGTTGTTCCTGTGATTTTCTAGGTGCCTGAGCATTACAGCATCTAAGTGTTTTCATCAATCTCACCCTTAGTTTTTAGCCTTCTGAAACTTGTGCCCAGTATCTTTTAGACTTGACACAAACAGAGAATCTGTGTTGATTGTGCAGAGGAAAGAGTTAAAATGGATGGCAGGCTCTGGAATGTCTTCTCTGAAAAATTTTGAAATACCTACAGCAAATCCCTGCATTTTGCAAGATGAAAACATTTCAAAGGACAAAGCATTTCCTGGTTCATAATGCTTGTATTTTATACAGGTCAGTGTTTCCTGGTCCTCAGCGGTTGTGGTTTCATTCTGGTATGAGGCACTCCTTAGCAACCTCAGCTCTCGCTTAACAAACCTGTTAGTAATTTGCCCTTGTCTTTTGGGAAACTGGTAGGGGGATCATGACTGAGAAGCATCTGGGGATGTGGGGAGCATGGCAGACAGCTTCCATATTTTGCTGCTGAACTATCAGGCCCTCCCTCCTCCTCATCTTTACACCAGTGGTTCTCAGTCAGGGATATGAGTACCCTGGGGAGTACGCAGAGGTCTTCCAGGGGCTACTTCAACTCATCTAGATATTTGCCTAGTTTAACAACAAGCTAAATAAAAAGCATTAGCGAAGTCAGCACAAACTAAGATTTAATGCCGGCAAAATGAGAAAGTGAGCGATCTTTTCAGTAGTAGTCTTTTGTGATACATTTTTATTTTTATGTCTAATTTTGTAAGTAAGTAGTTTTAAAGTGAGGTGGAATATAGGGTGTGCAAGACAAATCAGATTCCAATAGCCTGGAAAAGTTGAGACCCGCTGCTCTGCATCTTCAGTAGAGAGGGACTGAGATGAGGAACACAGCTAGTTAATGGGCTGTGAAGACCCTGTCAGTAGGAGGCAGCCAGTCCTTACCCCATGTCTGAGTTCAGTGCAGAGAGAAGGGTAGAGCCCTGCAAATCTGCAGATATCCCCTTTATATCCGCAGGCCATGGTTTCACATCTGATGTGGATACAAATTTTGTATTTGTGTGGGGCTTTAAGAAGGGACTCTACATACCATTTGTCCCCAGACTCACTTTCCCACAGGAAAGGCTCTCAGGGCTACACTTTCTTAGAGGAGCTTGGACAAGAGGAACGCCACAATGCTTTCCCTCCTTGTTCTTCACTAGGAAGAAGTTAGGCTCATAACTGAGTAATTTGAGACTTGCAAGTAGGAGGGGCAGAGTTTTTTTTGGCAGCTGCCCATGTCTGTAGAGCTCACACCCTAAATATGTTAAAATTGTCATGACTCACTGCTCTCAGAACAAAATGCACTTGTCTGAATTGCTTTCCCATGATGAGAGTTAAAAAAAAAAAAAAAAAATCCAGGCTGGTGTGGCAGGAACAAGGGAAACAAACTTTAAGGCATTTGTATAACTTCTTAAACACCTTGTTAGATTCCTAAGGTTTGAAGATACAATGGCATAAAGTGCAACATGAAAACCTAGCAATGGGTTTTACTGAATAGTTCTGCAACATGTGAAGGGTGAGGAAACACTACCGTCTGCACTGAAGATTCCTCCATAAACTGAAATGAGGCCACTTTCTGAACATTGTTTCTTGAGTTAAGAAATTAAGAATGTAGAAATAATCATACTTGCCTGTGGTTTGGAATAATCGGAGTTTCTCATCCTTTTCCACATCAAGTTGCCCTTCCTGGAATCTCAGCCTCTTCCAAACTAGGATCCCCCTTTAGCAACAAGGGAAGAGCAGGTGATCGCAGCCCCCTCACAACTATTCATGACTCCTTGGTATCGCTAAAGAAAACTCACCTCAGAGTGAGGTAGGACAGACCCTTCCTTAAGCAAAACATTCCTAAGGAATCAAATAAAGATTAATACCACAAACTGAGTACAGCCTCTAGGTCAATTCCAGAAGGAGAACAGATCTTTTCCTACTCCATTCGTAGTCCTGGCCTTTCCCATTCATCAGGTTTGAAAATAGTTTGCTCGCTTCAACCAGAAGGGATAAATCCCATTCAGTTCATTCCCAGGCTTTTCCTTTTCATGGGAAGGCCAGGCCAGTCTTATGCATTAAGTAGATTTACCATATGTAGCCTGAAGTTCTGTTTCTCTAGCAAAATCTTGTTTTTTCCATCTCTTCAGGGCATATTTTATTTGTCAGGCCTTCCAAGTCTAATAAAGAGGGGTCCTCTTTGTAACTGGACAACCAGCCACCTGAAACTTGCTGGCTACTTGCCCTTCTATCTAGGTTCTCATACTGATCCCATCACTGCAGTGTCTGATTGCCTCCCAACAGTAAAAATAAATAAATTACTGCTCAAAGACTTCATTAATGCAGTGTTAAGATTAATAGTCAGTAGCTCATACCCTTTTGAAATGTCAGATGCGTGTCTACTTAAATGTCTGAAAACCAAGAAATAAAGAGCTAAGATAAAATCTCCCAACATTAACTTTGTTCCCAGGCAGTGGTCAACAGATATTGTACAAAAGCAAGCCTGACTGCTCCCTAACAAAACCTGTTACTTTCTGTGTTGTGTTCTAACGCAATTGCTATTTCAACATTACTCTTTGTACACTTCCACTGACCCCCACTATGCTAGGTTTGGCTGTATTGAGTCAAGGAGTAGTGGCACCAAATTGTCAGAGAGTATATTGGTATCTGAGAGCTGCAGCTGGAGGAATCAAGGATTCCTTTTTTTCTGGGCTGTGATATCTAAGAGTTCCAATATATAGTACAATGGGCCCTCATGGCTCTAAAATTTAAGGGTCTGAAAGTTTTTTTAAATGTCTGTAAAGTCTCAGGGCATCTA
This sequence comes from Pelusios castaneus, assembly GCA_007922175.1. Taxonomy (NCBI): domain Eukaryota; kingdom Metazoa; phylum Chordata; order Testudines; family Pelomedusidae; genus Pelusios; species Pelusios castaneus. Next base: position 2,207,078 of record ML685766.1, on the reverse strand, counting down.
GAACAGTTGTCAGTCTCACCCCCAGAGGGTGACATTCCATTAACTAAAACTGATAGGATAATTGTATATTTCAGTATTATGAGTAAACATTTTTTTAAATGGATAATCACCAGAGGAGGTCCTAAATGTTCACTGCTCATTCACCAACCAGGAAGAACAAAGATCAGGTATGCCGGTGGTGGCCCTCAGTGTTGACATTGAATCACAGAAACATAGGGCTAGGAAGGACCTTGAAAGGTCATCAAGTTCAGCCCCCTGCACAGAGGCAGGACCAAGTGCACCTAGGCTATCCCTGATAGGTTTTGTGTCCAACCTGTTCTTAAAAACCTCCAAATGATGATTCCATAACCTCCCTTCGTAACTTGTTCCAGTACTTAACTATCATTCTAGTTAGGAAAAAAATTCTAATATCTAACCTAAATCTTCCTTGTTGCAAAATAAACTCATTACCTTTTGTCCTACCTTTAGTGAATATGGAGAACAATTGATCACTGTCCTCTTTAGAACAGTCCTTAATGTGTTTGAGGGTTCCCTCTCAGTCTTCTTTTTTCAAGACTCAACATGCTCAGTATTAACCCTTCCTTATAGGTCAGATTTTTTTAAATCTTTTATAATTTTTGTTGCTTTCCTCTGGATTCTCTCATTTGTTTACATCTTTGCGAATGTGTGCCGCTCAGAATTGGACATAGCAATCCAGCTGAGGGCTCAACAGGGCCACATAGAATGGGGCAATTATTGCCAATATCTTACATACAACACTCCTGTTAGTAAAGCCCAGAATAATATTAGCCTTTTTTGCAACTGCATCACATTGCTGACCCATATTTGGTTTGTGATCCACTAGATCCTGTTTAATAGTATTACTACCTAGCCAATTAATCCAATTTTGTAGTTGTATATTTGTTTTTTAATTCCTGAGTGTTGTACTTTGCACTTGTCAAAGTTTCTGCCATTACTTTTGGTGACTAGGCTGAACTCCTGGAAAGGTGGCATTGTGTTTCTGGTACTAGAATTGATTTGTTGCTTTTGGAGTTCTGCATCTTGGATATGGATGCTACCACCTAAGAAAGAGAATAATTTCTTAGTGTGAGAGACGCTTGGTTCAGGTGTTGAATGGCGGCAGAGATTTATCTGCCTCTATGGCAGATGAGCGCAAACTCTTGTAGCATCTAGCACTGTGGTGGTGTAGTTTCACAGGAAATCTCTGTGTCACTCAGAACACATTTTCTCCAGCACTATTTGAGCTGACCTTGTTTTTCTTCCGCCTCAGGGAGATCTTTGTGGATGGTCAGAAGTGAAGGGTCACTTCTGTACCAGAATGTATTGTTTTGCACATCAAGAAGTAGCTTTAACAGAGCATAATTCTTCGACATCCTTGTTTTTTGGTTGAGTGTATGGGTGAGTTTTGGAATTTGTCAGGGTGTAGGAGTTGTGTGTGTGTGTGTGGGGGGAGGGGGCGGGGGGCGTACCACAATAATGCATCTTCTGATCACTACTTAAAGGAGAATGTGGCATGTGCCCTAGTGCAAAAGATTTCACACTTCTCATGGGTAGATGCAGCCTGAGGATGTAGCTCAGGATATGTCCAGAGATCACTTGTGTGAAACCAAAGGTGGAAAGATCAGATCGGAGGTTTTCTACTTTTGCAGCTATGGCTGTGATACTCAGTCAGGCTCTTTAATGTGTCTCCTGCAACTCTCTTAAGCACATGATATTAAAACTCTGTAAGGCCCGGTTAGACAAAACCCTGGCTGGGGTGATTTTGTGGGAGTGGTCCTGCTTTTTAGCAGGGGTTTGGACTAGATGACCTCGTGAGGTCCCTTCCATCCCTATGATTTCATTATTAACCAGTCCCAGTTATTAATCAATCAGGATGCTTTTACTGTATTAACCAAGTGTAGTTGATAAAATAGTAATACTTGGTCAGTCATTTTACTGGGAGACATAATAAATAAAATAAAAATCATAAGTGAAACAATGAATTCAAACTACTGTGGGTCTTTTGGGTAACAATGATTACTAATTCAGCTAACTGCTGAACCACAAAGGTCTGAGTATCACTGGAGTCATCCTTGTAATCATAAAGGGTCTCTTGGACCCATGAATCCTGAGAACTTCATCAGCATGTGAAGACAGTGTCTTACCCAGTTTTTCCTTGAAGCATTTGGTGTTGGGATATTTGTAGAGCTACAGGATGCTTCGGTTTGATTTGTCCCCCCTTTTTTGTTCCTTTTATGATCATGCCTTCCAGATGGAGCATTTCTGAAGCAGGTGTTGAAAGGTGGAGCCAACTGCAGCCTTTAGCTACAGATCAGATAATTAATCCCCTTCTGCCTTGGCCTAGTATACAATTTGTTTACCCCACTGCAAACATGATACAGAGAAGAAACCAAAGAAATTCAGCCAATAAAGAGAATATGACACTGTATTTGTGCTAAGAGGTAGAGCTATTCACACATTAGATAAATCAGTGCACTGAAGGCATCTGTTAGGCAGGACCAGAGTGCACATTGAACACAGAATAATCATCTGCAAATATTAAACAGCCTACTGAGGGAGTGCTGCCTGGAATTCAGTGAGGACCTTTTCCATAATAAATGTACAGACTGGATTCTGGTCTGAACCATCATCATCATCACCACCAACTTCCGGCTTAAATCAGCAAGGTAAAGTCAGGTGGGACAGCTTGATTAACCTGGCCTGGTTAAAGGCAGAAAATAGGCTTCTGGACGAAATAGCACATCAGAAGGAAAAAGTGGTTAAAAAACATCAACTTTTCCAAGAGATGTAAACTGGAAAATGCCTGGTATAGCCAATTATTTTATTTAATTATTCAATAGGAGATTTATTGTTGTGGTTAGGTATAATCAATTAATGTACAATGTATATTAAGTACATAAGTAAAGTAAGGCTGGAATACAAGGCCTATAGGCTGAGGTCTGTAAGATTTCACTTTAGCTATACTAGGCTTCAGGAGAATTGACATAAGTAGATGACAATAACCCTGTACCAGTAAATTACCAAGCTTACTGTAAAGAATATGCCAATGCGTAATGTTCAGGAAAGTATGCCACAATGTGCCCATCCAGGCTGCAAGACACTCAATTGTAACATCGGGAAATTCTGCTGTCATCACTGGTTACTATGGGAACATGCATCTGTAGAAACTAAAGAGAATAAGGAGAACTAAAAGGACAATCTGTGAAGGGCATCGAGTATGCTTTCATGTTCCTCGCCGAGGGATTTCAAAACAATCCTGCAATATTCCATGATCAGCAGAGGAGGTTGTTCGGGTTTTCCAAAACTTCTGTTTTATTTCAGTACGTGGATGATATTTGTTTAGCAAATGAAACTTGGAGAGGAATACCTGGAGCACCTGCACAAGACGTTCAGATTATCAAAGAGACAGGACTGAAGTGAAGTCCTACAAGGTGTGACTGGTAGTTCTGGAAGTTCCCCTTTTTGGCATTACCTTATCTGAGAGAGGCAGGAGGCCAGCCCACCAAAAGGTGGATGATGCGATTTAAGAATTGCGCATACACACTGACATAAGTTCTTTATGATCTTTTCTAGGGTTGGCAGGATACCACCAAGACTTAGTTCTTTGCTTCTCTTAAAGGTCTGTGGTATTATATTTTGGTGCCAATGGGTAATGTTTGTGAAAGTATGCCACAGTGTACCCATCTAGACTGCAAGTGACCTGACAGTAACATCATTGGAAATTCTGCTGTCACATCAGGTTACAGTGGGAACATGTGTACATAGATGCTAACGGGGCTAAGAGAACTAAGAGGACAACATATGAAAAGTAGGGCACCCCAAAGTTTATGGGGTTTTCTGGTTACTGTATTCATTCTTTCTGTACTCCTAGGCTATGTCTACACTCAGAAAGTTAAGTCGACTTTATTAAGTCAACTTAAAGGCGACCTTATTAAGTAGACTTAGAGAGTCTACACTACACTCTCTAAGTCGTCTGGATAGGTCGAAGGAGAGCTGAGGCTCCTCAGACTAGGGGAATGGCAGCTCCCGGGGATAAGGGAGCTGCGGCTAGCAGCTTCCCCCAGGGAGAGCCCTCCCTGAGACTGGGAAGCTGTGAGCAGCTTGTCCCGGGGAGAGCCAGCCACGTGCAGCTGGTTTTCCCTGAGACTGGGACAAGCCGCAAACAGCTTCCTGGGGAGAAGGGAGATGCCAGGGCTCCCCAGCCAGGGCTCCAGCGAGGAGGGAATCCCTCGCTGGGGCTCTGGCAGCAAGGGATTCCCCTGCCTCCCTGGCTGGGGCTCTAGCAGCGCTGCCCCAGCTGGGGCTCCAGCGTGGGATTCTCTTGCTGCTGGAGCCCCGGCTGGGATGGTGGGGATTCCCTCGCCTTCCAGCCAGAGCAGTGGGGGAATCCCTCACCGCCGGAGCCCCAGCGGGGTATTCCCTCCTGCTAGAGCCCCGGCTGGGGAGCCCTTCTCCCCAGACCGTGGCTTCCCGGCAAAAAAGGAGCCATGGCTCCTCTTGCCAGGAAGCCGCGGGTCCTGGGGAGAAGGGAGCAGGGGCTCCCCCAGGGACAAGGGAGCTATGTGGGGCTCCCTCGTCCCTCTGCTCTAGGTTGACTTATGGAATAAGTCGATTTAGGGCATCCACACTGGCTTAAGTCGACTTAAGCCTTAAATCGACCTAGAACTAGGTATTATAGGAACAGCTTAAGTTGACTTAATAAAAGCCCAGTGTGGACAAGGAGTAAGTTAGGTTGACTTAAGCCTCCTTAAGTCAACCTAACTTGTAAGTGTAGACGCACCCCTAGAGTCTCCTGAGCTAAGCAAGTTCCTCAAGGTGATTCTCACCCTCTTGGCCTTAAAACTGTAGCAATACAGGAGAGTCTCTCTCACTCCTTAAGGACATTGTGATTTAACACAGCACTACTGATTGTTATATCAATTCAATTTAAATAAAGGCTACACTGGTCTGGTTGCACACTTTGCAGAAATGGCCAGGCATTGAAGAGCCCATTATAGAATGGAGGTAAAGCTAGACTCTATAATTGACCAGGAGCCAGTAAAAATAAATAAATAAATAAATAAATAAATCTATGCTCCTGGGAAAAAGAGACCAGCTACCCCACAATGACCTTGTGGCCATGGCTCAGGAAAGCTTTACCTTTCCATTCCTTTAAGCAGTTCCACTAATTATCAGGGTCTGAGTGCATCTCTTGTAATAGGACAGCAGCAAGTAGTTTTTGTCTGAGAATGTCAGAGTTGTGCTTTTTATGACCATACAGACATCCATTAACGTTTAGAGAGCCAAAGTCAAGCAGCATCATAGAGCCAAGAAGCAGGGTGAAACAATGGAAAGTGGAAGCATTTTGAGCAAACTAAGCCATTAGGAGGTGTATGTGCCTTGAAGAATCCCTGCACACATCCTCACCTTGCTCAATGACTTTTTTAAATGGAAATGTTTCCTGCAATCAACCGAGAGGTCTCTCTGGACAAGGACAGCAGAATGAACCAAGTACCTTTAACTCAGGGAAATAGGTCTCAGCTTCAGTCCCCTGCTTCCCTTTAGTGACTTTCTGTGTAGCATTAATCTCCTTCAGACTGCGCCAACCCTATCTACAGAACCAGATTAAGGGGACTTGGGTCCCTCGGTCCCAACCCCCTGGTGGGCCCTCCCTGCCTGGGGCCCCTGCCCCCACACCAGTGGACCCTTCCAGGGGCCCTGGCCTCCTGCTCCAGCTGGTCTGCCCCCTGGATGGTGGTGGGGCTGACTGGCGTATGATGCAGCTTCTGGTGTGGCCCTCCAGGGCCATGGAGGCCACGCCGGAGGCCATACACAGCATGCCAGCTGCCCCGCCCCTGCAGCAGAGTGACCAGTTGTGCCAGCTCACCCCGTCCCAGGGGGCCGACTGGCTGGCCCAGGAGCAGGGCAGGAATGTGGAGGCCAGGGGTGGGTTGTGCAGTGCCAGTCTGGACCCAGGATCATCACAGCAGCATTCAGGATTGGGGGCCTGAAGGCTCATTGTGCCACAAGGGAGACAGCAGCCCAGTGGGAGCTTCAGGTATGAAACCGCCACCCAGCACAATGCTATACACTTCTGCATGGCACACAGCTTCGTCCTCAGCCACTGCCAGCAGCTCAGGGCCTTTTAGAAATAGTCCTGATAAATCTGTCTTATTGGTCTGTTCTTTTCCCCATCTCTAGAGCCTCTCTCTGCTCACTCTGCAAGGAAGTACGCATCAGCCTCCATGGTGTGCTTCTGGCACAAATGATGGGTTCATAGCGGGTTTCTTGTGGGATGGGGAGGCAGCTCCCTGGACAATGACGGACCACATAAGATGATAGGGAGAGGCTAGACTTTTGGGGTGCATATGAAGGCTCCATCTCCTACTGGTCCCTGGATGTCCCACCCCCACCCCACTATCCTGGAATCCCCTATTCTTACCAGTGATCCCAGGGCAGCAGTACTTTGGCAGGAACCCCTCAACTGACCAGACTCACCACGCAAGAAATATTTCATATTTTCAGAGGTAGCAAACACTGACTAATCTGCTCCATCTATATAGTGCTTTAACATCAGGTTTCACAGCTGCTCAGGGTTATTTAAAACCACATAAATGGAATGCCAGAATGACATGACATATGCCTCACAGCTGGGCTCTTACAGCGTAACAGCATCATCCTAATGGGAGAGAACAGATGCTATTGTCTCACTGTGAAGAAAGGGGAGAGTAGCAGAAATAAACAAGGGAAAAACTGGAACAAAAGGCTCCTTGACCCAGAGTCTTTCCTATACCAAATGATGCACAAACTTCTTCTGGATCAGGAAATATCATAATAGATTTGTTCATTTGAGAGGCAGATTTTATATTAGCACAACCAATAACTTCACTTATACTCAACGCCACATCCTACACAATACAGGGGACATGCCTGTGGGTCAGACTGCTAAATCCACCTGAAGAGGACCCCCCCAAAGAAGCCCTCATCTCCCCAAAGAAAAGGAAAAAGCAACAACACCCTTAAAACAAAGAATTAATAAGTAAAAAGCAAAAGCCAGATGCATACTAATAACCCGTCCCCCCCCCAAAAAAGACATATACACAACTCATACCAAACATAGCCTCACCTTCAGAAAGCTCCCACAATCCTTACAGAGAGACAGCCATCTATCTACTCTTCTTCCTCGTCAGTCCCCAACTGACCTCTGCCCCCTCCCCTTTTAGCCCTTCCCTCCAAGTTGAAGCCTATTACAGGAATAGTGGGGCACAAAGGGGTTTGTATATCCTATCACACCAACCCTTGCAGAACTCCCTCTTTGCTGCAGAATATAAACTATCATTTAAACAACCCAAACATTTCTAGCCCTTGCAATTGTGAAAGTAATCTTAAAAACATTAACTGAGTGTAGCTAATGCAGTGTTGCTTTCCTGAGATCCCACACAGCCCAAAACGATAACTGTGCACTCACTGAAACCTGATGATGAGTAGTTAAAATATCTATTTCAGTACTGAGCATTTCCACAAAAACATCAAGCTAATATGCTTCCCTCCCTAAAATCCCTTCCTTCGCCCCTGCTAAAGTTCTCCCCAGGTCCAAAACCCTAACTGTCCTCTGTTCAACTGTCAAACCCTCCAGTTTCATCCTTAATGTTCGTGTAATTCAGTTAGGTAGGCAGCCAGTGTCTGTGTTTATGAGCATATCTTAAATCTTTTATATTGCTGCCCATCACCACAGTATCTGAGCACTTTCCACATAAAATCAGCTAGCAATACTGAAGCTTCTGGTCGATTCCATGACTTTTCTCCCCCTTTTGGGCACAAAACTCTGGTTGGGGTATAGTTATCTTTCTGTCTGTCTGGTTGATTTCTTTGCATCTTGTATTGTTTTGTTCTTTTTTTGTGCAGGAGGGAAGATGGGTGTTAGTATTATAACTGCACACTGAAAACTCAAAGTTAGAGAACCTAGAAATATATAATTTAATATCAAAATAAACACGGGGGTTGCTGCCAGCACATGGACAGTATTATTCATTTTCATATCTAAAAACTTAAAATTAAATTAATTAAAAACAAAACATTAAATGAGGCTGCTGCAGTATTTGTTTGCTGTACTGGCATGCCACAGAATCCAGGGATTTTCCTCCAGAATTTAAGCCCCATTTCTCAGAGTTCATGGGAAGAGTTGAGCAAATAATTGATTTTTTTTAGCTCAACCATTAAAATAGAAAAAAGAATCAATTCAGAATATGTTTATAATTTGTTAGCTAATTGGAAAAAAATCAATTAAGGGCCAACTCGGAGAAAGATAAGTGAGTCCTTTCATAAATTTTAGATCCTTCTCATGGGATACAGGAGACCCATGTTTGAATCTCCACTTGGGAATAGGGACTTGAATGCAGCTTTCCCCTCCCCCAGGTGAGGAGCCTGTCCATTAAACTACAGGCTATTTTGGAGTAAGAGGGTTTCTCAGTCTCTTCTGTTGAATCTGTTCCACTTTGTACAACTACTTAAATATTCTTTGGGACAAAACGCAAGTGACTGAGAATGAGAGCATAGCCAGGTGACTAAAGCACTTACCTGTGAACAGGTGTCCTGCTCCACAAAGCCATTTGGGGCACCGCCCTGGGCTCATACCCCCTCACCTGAAACCATGCCTCTCCCAAACCATCGCCGCCCCCCCCCCGTGCTCCCAGCCTCTGCCTCCAGTGGCTCCGGCTCCTGGGCCATATCTGGCCCCTGGAACTGCCGCCACCAGCTGGTGGCCCCAGCCACGAGTCCTGGGCTGGCTTCTGCCACCACTGCTGGCCCCGGGTTGGCTCAGGAATTGCAGCACTGGCCTGGACACACAGGGCTTGTGCCCCTTGGGTGTGTCTATACTTGAAAATGAAGTCGACTTAAGCTTGCTTAAGTCGACTTAATTTACCCCGCGTCTACACTACAGTTTCCTTAAGTCGACTTAAGCAGCTTGCTTAAGTTCACTTAAGGAAAATAAAGTCGACTTTATAAAACCTCAAAATAAGTCGACTTAAGCTTAAGTCGACTCCCTAGAGTCGACTTAAGCCCGTGTAGATGTGGGGTAGCCCTAAGTTAACTTAGGGCTACCCCAGGACTACACCACTGCCCTCCCTGCCGTGGAGGGCACTGGGGGAGCCTGGCATGCCCCCCCACAGGGCAGGGCAGAGTCCTGCCCACCCTGCCCCTATGCTCTGCTAGGGTCCCTGTCCCCCTTTGCTCCATTGTACCTATGTACAATGGGGCAAAGGCTGAGCCCCCTGGCACTGGGCAAGGCGTGCCCCCCCTGCCCCCGTGGACCTGCCCTAGGTCCCCCTGGCCTCTAGAAGTCGACCTAGGTGTCCAGTGTGGACGCTCTAGGTTGATTTTGGAAGTTCTCCCCAAAGTCGACTTAAAATTTAAGTGTAGACTCATTAAGTCGACTTAGTTAAAGTGGACCTAAATTTCCATGTGTAGACATAGCCCTTGTGCCCAGCGCCAGCGATGGCCCTGCCTGTGAGGTAGGTGAGGTGGATTCAAGTCTTCTTTCTGCTTGAATCAGAGGAGGGATTCTATGAGAGGTCTTGCTGAGGCTAGGACCAGCTCAAGCAACTGCTGCCTGCCAGAGCCTCCCTGAGGGAAGGAGGGCCTGACACAGGACTAACATTCCTTTATGTTGCTACCAGTGACTTTCCTTCAAGTCCCTGCATCCTCCACACATCCCTGATAAGTCCTTTAACCACTGGGCTAAAGGTTATAAAATGGGAAACACACCCGCATACTCTTTTTCCATAGTAGAAACTATCCGGTCAAATTCATGAATAGTTTCGTGTCAACCACAACTACATTTTTTGTCAAATAAATAGTTCGTCCAAAAATTTTGAAGATCTCCATTCACAAGTCTTGTATATGGAGTGTATACTTTCCCTCCTGTACACAGATATTCAGCTATAGTCTGTACAGAACATTAATATGCAGCTTAATCATTATTAAATCCCTGTCATTAAAGTTAATTAGGAGCTTCGAGAAAATGCATTTGCAACACACACATCCACCTTGATCACCAGGAAGGGTGATTGTCTAAATAGTTTTGTTTGTCAGAGAACGTCTCTACTCTCCTAGTTTCAAGCTCTATGGATAAGAGATGCTCAGGGCTAAGAATTGTCACAATATTATAAACTAGTCTGTTTTGTACCTCATAGTAACTACATAATTCAGTAGTGGAATTGAGCAGAAACAAGCTCTATTACTTGGTTTTTTGACATTTCATTGCACGCCCTGAATGAGCCAGCACTTGTTCTCACAGACCCAGCATCACACACCTACGTAATCATGTATCTACTGGGGAGCCAGTCACACCAGCACAACATCAATAAGCATGTAATGCACGGATAGCCCCCTCGATCACTCACAATCACTCGACAAGCTGCTGCATATTAACAAATATGAAGAACTAGACAGGGAAGTGGATCAGTTACCAATAGATGAGGCTGTCTCAAGCTGGGAGGGGTTGCAAGTGCTTTGGAGGACAGGATCACAATTTGAAATGATTTGGATAAACTGGTGAAAAGGTCTGAGGTAAACAGGATGAAATTCAATACAGACAAATGCAAAGTACTCCACTTAGGAAAGAACAATCAACTGCACACATACAAAATGGGCAATGACTGCCTAGGAAGGAGTACTGCAGAAAGGGATCTGGGTCTCATAGTGGACCACAAGCTAAATATGAGTCAGTGTAACACTGTTGCAAAAAAACCAAAACAAAAAACAAATACCATTCTGGGATGTATTAACAGGAATATTGTAAGTAAGACATGGGAAGTAATTCTTCCACTCTACTCTGCCCTGATTAGGCCACAGCTGGAGTATTGTGTCCAGTTCTGGGCACCTCATTTTAGGAACGTGCAGGTGCTGGGTGGTTTAGGCAGCCAGACTTGCTGGAGACATCACAGTGTAAGGCAGGGAGTTGTGTAGCTTTAAAATTCCCAATCAGGAGGGAGCAAGATGCAGGTCTTCTCCCAAGAGAGGTGACAGTTGGCATCCGAAACCTGACAGTTGGCAGCCAGAAGCCTGGCAGTCAGAGCTGTAGGATGTAATAAAAGTGATCAAATAATATGTATAACTTTATATAAAGCCACTGAATTTCAGTTTCTGATTTGCAATAAGTATTAGAACTATTTTAATGTGTTATTTAGCCATGAAAGAACGTGTTTACATGACTCATAACGATCATTAGCACTTTGAAACAAGAATATACAAGCTGATTGATTTATCTGGAAATATCTGTTTTTAAAACAAGTGAACATAGTTCTTTTACTAAACATTAAGTAAACATTTCAGTGCACACAAGTTAAGCACGTGTTGTATTGTTTCAAAAAACTTAAGTATGCAGTGGCAGATTGAATCATCTTCTTATTAGGGAGAATACATCTACTTATTCAATAAAACTGCCCCTCAGTACTAAGTGCCAGATACATAGTCACCACCCTGTTCTAGTTTTCTGCATTTGTATGCTCCTGTACAAAAAGCTTGTGCTGTCCTGCATCTGCATCATTGGCTTCTGCACCCTGTTTTGCAACCACTAAATATTGTCTCTGTGCAGTCTGCAGGTATTGGTGGCAATGATGTGAACTCTGGCACTGGCCTGCCATCTTCCCCTTTCCAACCCGTTGTTCTTAGAGGAGGAAGTATTGGATTTGGGCTGTGAGCCTGTCTTCAAACTAGTGCCTGGTAATGAGTTCTCTATATGTGAAAGAAAAGAGCATCACTTGTGGGGGTAGGGCTTTGATGACTACAAGTATGTGAACAAAATGGCATGTGTTTTGTCACTGCTATGGACCTCTGGCATGACATACAGCTTAAGAAAAACCCCTTTTGCACTTTTCACCTTCTGTGAGTCCAGGTCACCCTATTCAAGGTATGTTAGAAGATGATGTCACTGAAAATCTTTCCATGCTGCCTTCTTACTCTGTCCACCAATAAAAAGAAGAGGCATTAAAACCAGTCAGGGAATGGAATGGGAGCAAAGCTTCCAGAACAGTGGGTCCATATTGTAATTTTTCACAAATAACGTTAATAGGAATGTACTTTGGTTCTCTTGGTGTGCCAGCTTTCATCCAAAGCCGCCTATGTACCATTTTTGCTACAACAAGCCAACAACAGAATAGACACAGCCGTGTGCCCCTGGCTACAACAGCCACACTTTGTCATATTGTTGTTATTACAGGTTTATAACCTGTAATAAGTTTTTTGTAGTTCTTGTCAAACACAATGTTTATCCTGTGGAAGTTCACTCCAGTCCCAAATAAAGTTTTTTACAAAATGTGACTGCAAAGTCTCAAACTGTTTTGGCTCCAGATGACTTTCTTATGGTTTGGACCAGAGTTTGTTGCTCTATCACGCTTTCTTCCAACAGGGGTAACTGTTGGTGGGTAGTGGACATTAGTTGTCATATGTTACCTAGTACAATATTGCTTTTGAGCCTGTTTAGGCATCTGTTTGTTTGTTCTAATGACAAAGAGACAGGCATTAATTCGTTCAAAATCTGTTTCAAACTCAGTCTTGCTGGCTTCATAGGATGTGATTAGTCACTGATGATTTTTTTGTGTTTACCTTATGGTTGCAACCTTTCCTTTGACCTCTTTCTCCACCTCATATAGTCTGGAGAAAGTTGGAACATTATTTTTTTGCAGTGGCTCATGAATGTATATGTCCAGGCTACCCCTGTTGTGTCATAAGCCATTTCTCCACTAAGCTATCCAACTGCATTTGTCCTATGATCTTTATATTTAACAGTGTGTCTTATATACCTTTATTAGCCAGATCTTTTTTTTTTTGCAATGAAGTGAGTGCTTCCTCCTCAGAAAAAGTGTTAAACCTCTGAAATGTTGATGAGTGCATCCTCATCTTCAATACCATATTGCTTCCTTATCTTTCCTGAGTCATTGTGAATAAGCTGAAATCCAAGCCGACATGGAACATGCATTTGGTATCTGCTCTAATATGGGCTCTCAGGTTAAAAGATAACCTGCTGCTAGGAGCTGAGCGAGTTTTGGTCGTATTTACAATTCCACTTTCTTTCCTATGCCATTAAGCCACTCTTGCCCTGAACACAGGCCACTTCATTGAAAGTTCTGATGATCTCTTGACAAAGTTGCCTTGTGGGAATTCCTTGAGCACTTCAGACACTACAGATACAGATGGCATCCTATCTTGCATAGTGTGTGTAGTCATATCTCATGAAGAATGCCATCTGAAGGTGATGAGATGCAGCTTCCAATATCCTTCTCTCATAGCCTAGTTGAATATGAGCAGTAGGGCCACCATTTCCATGTGCTGCCACCACCACAATGTGACATTCACACTATCTTCATCTCTGCTGGTCACAAATGTGAAGGCAAGATTTTGAAATCTTTGTGAAGTGCAAACAGATATCTACAGAATCATTATTTATGACACTATTGTTGGCTGCATAGTGAACAAAATTCCTGGGAGCCAAGTTGAGAGGACTAACAGTACCATGCTCAGCATGCATAGTTTGTAGGGTTTTCTCCACTAGAGTTGTGCTGACCTTCTGGATTACTCTGCAACTAATGCAGTGGCCAACCTTAGAGAAAAGGAGGGTGCACCCAGGACCAATATGCTGTGGTGTCCATTTCTTTCCACCATTCACATCATATACGATGTCTTGAGCCATTCTAAACACCTTGAATTTCACTTATTCTGGCTTCTCAAGGTTCTCTTCATCAGTGTCACCCTCAAGAAAAGTCTGACCTTCATATAATAGGTGGAGAAATCTGTACAGGCCACCTGGGATGGAAGCAGCTGCATCATTCTTCCTGATCTTGAAACCTTTGTGGACAGAGTATGACACAGTATCTCCTCAAATTTTCAATACGTGTACCAGTGACAGAAACATGTCCTCTTGGAGATGGTAAATGGGGTGGCCATTACATCTTGGCAAGACCCAGTCACTTGGGAGATGAGTACATATTTATGCCAGGCTGGCACTAAGATTGTTCGTCTTGCAACAGGAGACCGACCAGGGAACAAAAGGAACTGAAATAAATCCCAGTGTATGTTTGGAGTTTTAACTTGAATGATGATGGAGGAAAGTGGAATTTCAGTGCCAGTTTCCTTTCTATGATTGCAGCAACAATCCCAAACATCAGAGAGCTCTAAAACACGGCTTTGATTGGCTGTATGCTGAAACTCATTTTGAAGCCAAAGCATGGCTGTGTGAGTAATTTGAGTCTTTTTCATCCCAGACCTCATAAATAGAAAGTAACAAGTCAGGTGGTACTTGCCTTCAGCAGCTATGAGGTCATTTATTCCAGCTAAATAAACACACATTTTGTGGTCAAATACAGCTGCCTTCATTATCTGTTTACTCATCTTCAATGTAATTACAGAGATGAGTCTCTGTTTAGTGCACAAAACATGCACCATCTCCAATCCATAAATTTCCCAGAACTGGACTGTCTTGTATTATAGACACTGGTGTCTTTATTGGGATCACTGCTTCTTGCCACATGCGATACATCAGCTGCAGATGTACTCACTTTCTGTAACCTCTGGATTTTTGCCTTTGTCAGTATATTGAGCATATCAGTTTCTGTGCCAAACAAGTAATGGTGTCTGTTCTGAATAAAAGATGGGGTTGATTCTTTCAGTGGCTTCTCTGTATTTGATATGTTGCAGTTTCTTTCTGATGGCTGTTGTTTCCCTTGTTCTATGTGATTCTTGTTCACCTGCTTCACACACATTTTCTTTACTTAATTCTTTCAAACATTACAACGACTCTAGAAAACTGGTGTGGATCACTTGAGACATTGCTAGTACCATAGTTTACCTACAACTGTAACCACTAGGATTGTAAATAAACCACCATCTCATCTAATGCAGCTCTATTTGTAAAAAATACTATCACTTTTGTGTTAATTCTACTCTAATTACAAAGCATTTAGGCTTATTTAGTCTGCAGAAGAAAAGACTGAGGGAGGATTTGATAGCAACCTTCAACTACTTGAAGGGGTGCTCTAAAGAGGAGGGAGCTAGGCTGTTCTCAATAGTAACAGAGGACAGAACAAGGAGCAATGGTTTCAAGTTGCAGGTGGGGAGGTTGAGGTTGGAGATTAGGAAAAACTTTCTCACTAGCAGGGTGGTGAAGCATTGGAATGGGTTACCTAGGCAGGTGGTGGAATCTCCGTCTTTGGAGATATTTAAGTCCGGTTGGGGTCAGCAACCCAAAAGACAGGAAGAGCCACTTTTAAAAATTCCTTCAGTAGGCAAGTATTTTGAGAGCCACAATGGGTGTGGCTTCCTGGTCCACCCTCCCCACCCCACTGTCCTGCTCACCTGCCTGCTGGGGCCCACCCTGCACTTCAGCGCCTTGCCTCGCCCCTACCACACCTCTGGCTCCCTGGTGCCAGGCCAGATTGGGCTTACTTTGCCTCACCTTCCCCGCCACAGCTTCCCACCACTGAGCTGGGCCTGCTTTGCCACAGCTGTTTCCCTGCTACCGGGCTGGATCAGGTTTGCCTCGCCTTCTGCACCACCGCCCCCATCCCGCTCTCCACCAAGCTGAATCGGGCCACCTCACCCCACTCTCCACTGCTGAACTGGGCCAGACCGGACCAGCCTCTCAACTCTCCCCCCACCCCCCCACCAGCTCCACACCATCAGGCCGAATTGGACCCACCTCAAGCCCTCTCCCCCACGGCTCCAGCTCTGCACAGACCGGCTGGATGGGGACCACCTCACCCCGCTCCCCAGTGCTTCACGTCCCCCTGGCTCCACACCGCCCAGCCAGATCAGGCTCGCTCCCCCTGGCTTCGGCTCCACGCTGCTGGGCCAAATTGGAACCACCTCACCCTGCTCCCCGCAGCTGGGCCTTCCTCATCTTGCCCCCACCTGGCTCTGGCTGTCAGCCACTGGACCCCCAGCTGCTTCAGGGGAGGGGCAGGGACGCCCCTCCCCAGCTGCTGCCAGCCCCCCACTCTCAGGTGGCTTTTCCCTGCTGCTGCCAGCTCCCCCCCCATTTCCCCTTCCCCCATACAGCCCCTCACCCAGCTCCCCTTTCCCCCATCCCTCTGTCTTATCCTGCTATTACTTACCTGGTTTGTCCTGAGCCCAGGAAGAGGACTCCAGCCCCAAATACCTCCAATAGGCTGCCTGGGCCAGAGAGGAGGAATTTAAATTTCACTCCTCTTCCCCCTCCCTGCTACGTGCTGCAGTGCAGGGAGATTTAAAAGGGCCAGGCTGCATCCCCCAGCTGCGATCCCCACGTGGCTCAGGCAGACTGACTCGGGCTGCGCCTGCTGGCAGTGAGACCCCACGGAGCTGCAAGGGGACAGCCAAAGATCACAGGTTGCCGACCCCCGGTTAGACAATACCCTGGCTGGGATGATTTAGTGAGAGTGGTCCTGCTCTTAGCAGAGGGTTGGACTAGATGACCTCATGAGGTCCCTTCCAGCCCTATGATCCTATGATTCTATAAAATACAAGTGTGTAAGAAAATGATGTCACATATTACAGGAAAAATAATTTCTGTGTTATGACTAACTTATTTCTAATATTACCACTTCTTCTTACTCCATGACCGTATCCCCTGTACTGGGGGATTTCTGGAGGATTGTAGTATTGCCCGGGGGGTGTTATCCTTCTAACCCTTAAAAGTCCAAAGTACTCTGTTAACTTCCAAGTTCCGAAGGGGGAGCTGTGTTAATCTAGGTCTGCCAAAGAAACAGCGAGTCCCGTGGCACTTTTAAAGACTAAACACATTTATTGATTGCATGAGCTTTTGTGGGAGAAAATCCCACTTTGTCAGATGAAGTGGGATTTTCTCCCACAAAAGCTCATGCGATAAATAAATTTGTTAGTCTTTAAAAGTGCCACAGGACTCGTTGTTCGTTAACTTCCAGTTATGCTATATACTTGGAGTTAAAAGATGTCCCACATGTTGTCCTTCAGGACTGCCATTACAATGTTGCCCAGGCACAATCTAAAAACATTTTTAATGCACAGGACATGATAGTCATTCAGCTTCCTTCAGCTACAAAGGGAAGTATAGCTTCAGAATAGTTTGGAGAGATGCTTGTACCGCTGTAAAGGCAACTTAGCATCTAGTGAATTGCAGCCCTCCTATGATGTGACTGAGGTATATGGACACCTGCTGTTTTGTAGACACTGTAGTACTGTATCAAAATCCCTAAAACCTTTTTTTATTTGCATGAAGGATATACTTACAATGTCTTGCACAAGCTGGTGCTTAACATGGAAATCTTTGGGGACAGATATTGGCAAACAAGCAAAGAACAAAATTAAAATAATTTCCTCATAGACTGTCATATTAAAAAAAAGAATCCACCACCCACACCAGCAAAATAACCACATGCCTCGGGGAAAGGGTGTGCGTTTTTTGCTTGTTCCATCAATCTAGTTCTATGGAGCAGTATTTGGGCCCTTCCCAATTAACTAAAGAGAAATAACTATAAATACACACCCATTCTTCTTTATTGCTTCCCAGTTTACAATTTAAAGAATTTAGTTAGATTAACAAGGATGACATCCCTCCACGCACACACACAAGGCTGACCTCCTATGGTCAAATGCAGCAATAGCACACGTCCTGCCTCAGTTTCCCTTACAATCCCCAGGGTTGACCCACTTGCTCATTGTAGAGGATGTGCCCTTTTCCTCCTTGGTAGTGTCAGAGAGAGGCCACACCCTCTCGCTGTCACACCTGTGGGGGCAAACTTTATACAGGGGATTAGCTCTCAAGCAGGGCAGGACAAGCAAGCAGTCTCAAACCCCAGGCCCTAATGTGGGTTGGGGCAGGCAAAACAGTAGACTATAGCCCTAGTGAGGGCGAGAAAGCCATCTCTAGCCCTGACCCTGGGTCAGGGTGGGCAGGCAAAGCAGCAATTTGTAGCCCTAGTCTGGATGAGTAAGCAATCTAGTGCCCTGGCCATTCAAGCAGGGCAGGGTAGGCAAATAGTCCATAGGCCTCTGAGGCTTTGCAGGCAGGATAAGGTGACCACCCTAGGAGTGCTGTGGGAAGGGGGATGCAGATCCACCTGACTCCTTTATGTCCCAGCCCAGGGCCCTCTCAGTGGCAAAACAGTCTGTCACTGATCAGTGGGGCTGCAGCCAAAACTCAGATAAGGGTTCAAGCGCAAGCCCAACCAGATCTGGACTGGCTACTCCTAGACTACTTCCTCTACCCTGTACCCATGTACCTGTGGCCAAGGGTTGTCATTAGCTTCCCTGGAGTACATTGCCAGTTGTAGTGCCACCCAGCCCTCGCTGTTTGGGTCCTTCACCAGGTGAGACGTCCATCCCCTTCTGTGGCTGCCTTCCATCTGAACCATAGGTCTTGCCCTTTATTCTTTTATTTCCTGTCTGGGTTCTGCCCCTTTGCTTCTGGTGTGTTGGGTGTGGCTTCTCTGGCTCCACCCTTCTGGGGTTGAGTGGCAGTCCCTCCCTGTCTGTTTTGGAGGGTGGCCATGATCCCTCACTACACCCATTTTCACCACACATCAGACTAACGTTCACCTCCACCACCTGGGAAAGGAACATTATACGTCTTAGAGTTCAGTTAAAGCCCTCTTCTTAGGCATAATTAGCATAAGTGCAAGCGCCTGCATATCCCAAGAAAGACAATTCTCAAAACACCCAAGTGAAAGTGATTAAAATACAGCAGCTCTTCAGCCCCACTCTCCAGAGTCATCTCCAGGCGACCCACTTAACAGTCAACAGTTCCTCTTCTCCAGGTCCTATACACCTCTTCCAGCATCTCCATGCCTGTGGCAATTCTCCGTGCTTCTTGCAGCTCTTCTCCCACTGTCATCAATTCAGGGCTTCTGTGGGAAGCTCACCAGTGTTCCGCTCTTCAAGGCCTCCTTTGCCTGTGCGTTCTAGCCCTACTCATGGGACCCTTCATCCAGAATCAAGCCTCAATGACCTATGCTGGCTGTGCTGGTCTTTCCCCTTTACTTAGGGACCTCTGCACAAATCTTCTCTCCAGTCATGCTCTTCTGTTTCTGTGATAGCAGCAGCTCCTGGTTACTGCCTTCTCAGGTTTCATGCTGGACTCCCCACTCAACTCTCACCAGCTCTTCTTCTTCTTGTGTTCTATGTCATAGTAGGTTCACATTCTCTAACCACCAGGTGAAGGATTTCGTGATCTATAGCTACAGTCTCTCTTCCCAGTATTTTAAAAAAACTGTAATGCATTCTTAATGGTGCCCCATTTCCTGATGCTGTTACCAGGTATTTTAGCGTGTCTTGTCATACAAAACCCCCATTAATGTTACATTCTGAACTCTTGTAGGATATGTTTCACTGTTGCTTTGAACGTGCATGTCTCACACAGGCTTTGTGTTTACCAGTTAAAGTCAAATTACTGTTTAAGCCACAGTGTTCAGTAAATATTCGGAGTAGACCTACCTCATTCTCAGGTGCTTGTAGTACATCAGCATTTTGGAGTCTAGGGGATATTTCATGAAATCTTCCTCCTCTTGTTTCTTTTGCCTATACTCCTTGCCACTCCTCTTTTTGTTAATTTTTCATTCATTTTTAAAATCCCATTTACTTAGAGGGGTCTTTATGTCATTTGGTTCATTTTTACAGCATTTTCTTTTTGTTTTGCATATTGCCACCTCATTTCCTGCTATTCCAACAGGCAGTGGGTCTATTTCAATGCTTACTATCATCCATTCCAGCTCTGTTGTTAATAACAATATTCATTAATTATATAATTTCTGCTGTCTGAATCACCGTTTTTGTTTGCTAGCCATCTTGATAGTGAATCTGACAAGATTACAATGGTGGTAGATCATGTGTCCAGTATCTAATATAATGCCAGATTTTCCTTGCTCTTTCAGCCATCATAACAGCTACAATATTTGAAGGTCTAATGGATTTCTTTATTCCAAGTGTTTGGATGCCAAACACTGTCCTTATGTTCCTGGTTTTCTTATCTTTAGACCCATCTGTAAATATTTGGCAATGTCCAATTCATCACATATATATCCATTTGTTATATTTTATATATTTAGTTCTCCTTTTCCTCTTTTAATTTCATTATATAATCCCACATTTATATCAGGGGGGTTAATTTCTACCTACAATGCATTTTCCCATGGTTATATATGCATCTTTCTTTCTTTCTTTCTTTCTTTCTTTCTTTCTTTCTTTCTTTCTTTCTTTCT
>ML685766.1:2164466-2179910 GCA_007922175.1 Pelusios castaneus | reverse complement strand
CCCCTAGAAGTCAACCTAGGTGTCCAATGTGGGCGCTCTAGGTCAACTTTGTAAGTTCCCCCCAAAGTCGACTTAAAATTTAAGTGTAGACTCACTAAATCGACTTAGTTAAGTCGACTTAGTTAAAGTCGACTTAAATTTCCAAGTGTAGACATAGCCATTGTTTGTCTTTTGTGATGGAAATTGACCTAGAGATCTCTATGGGAAATATGGACTGAGGAGAAAGCAGAGATTACTGGAAAGTCTATGCAGCAGAGCGATCACCAATATTGGAGAATTGAGAGGAGAAGACCAGGCTGGAGACATTTCTCAGAGGAGGGGGAGATCCTTAATGCAGACAGGCAGGAAGTATGAATGCATTAGGATTTTGAAAGAGAACTAGACATTTTATACAGGTCTATTTATTTTTTTCTCTCCCATTCATCGCTGGGGTATTTGAATGGCTCAAGCAGGTAAGACTGTGTTGGAGGTCAGGCTGAAGCACTGAGGAGATTGCAGTCAGATGGCAGCCCCAGGGGGCTGCTGTAGTTCCCCTCACAGCTATAGGAGTCATGCTCAGGGCTTCCCATACTCCCAGGTGGGCCCAGGATTGGGAAGAGGCAAAGGTGGTTTAAGGCCACCTTATCCCAGTAGGCTGTGAATTCTGTGCTGCTCCTCTTGGCACAGGATAGAATCTCAATCTCTGTGTCCCACTAAGATGTCTGGTGCTGGGACAATAAAGACATATGCGTAACTTCTGTGGCACTGAAGGCTATGTATCATTCTGAATAAACAGGAACTTTAGCTGTTAATCTAACATTTTGCTTCATATATTGGTGCTCAGATCAAGTCCATAGTGACAGAAGGACCCTCACTTACTGTATGTGGAGCAGTTGGTATAGAAACCTTAGCTACAGCTTGACTGGGATGCAGTCAGCAATTTTTATAGGCCGTAAGTCTTCTATTCGTCCTCCCGTCCTCATGAACTATTCCTTCCTCTCAGCTTTACTTGGTAGAGGAAACCTTCCTTCTGCTTCCTCCTGTGTTGATCCACATCCCATTATATAGACCTGCATCACCTATTGCTTGCCTGACTCCCTCCCACCACAATGTCTGAGGCACCTTTTATAATCTGCTGTCTTTCACTTTCTTATCCAGTACTGGGTCAATTTCTCTTCCTTCTCTTGCGTACTGCAGCGGAACACCCTATCCCACATCCAGCTCTTTCCCATCGTTAATTTGGCACCTACCAAGGCCAACTATTTGATGTGTGGCCAAATACAGAAATCCTGGTTTCATCACATTTCTAAAGATATGTTCTCTTACCTTCCCAAACTTAAAGATTCCAGGGTGGTAACAAGTATCAGAGAAAGTCTGCTTCTGAAAAACCATTTTTGCTCCTAGGATGACAGTTTCTTCTTCAAAATCCTCTTGCACTCCATTTCCACAAAGAAATCTTGATTTGCTCCAGACTCCCCTCTCTTGTTTGCTGTTTCAGTAAAACACTAGAGCTTTCCCCACAATATATGGCAGTTAAACGACTGTTTTCAGAACATGTTGTAGGGGAAAAATAGGAGACTACCTCTCAAAATAAAGAAGATTCCCACCTTAATCTTCCAACTCAAAAGCCCTATTCTCAGACCCTGCTTTGACCCTGGATTTAAACAAATCACCCACAGTAAATCTTGCCTATTGATTTGCCTGCTGGACTGGAGCACTTGGAGCAGATTTCAACTGCAATATCCATTGCTGAGCATCTTAGATGACTTTTGTATTAGATAGGTAGCCCTGAAGCTGCAAAGAACTGCAAATAATGGGAAACAGTGCTAACTGCAGGGACAACAGAAGAAATGAAAAAGAGGCAGTTCTTATGTTGCATCTAAATAGAATTACAAAGGAAAGATGATCCCCAGACACTTCAGAAAACTTTAAAGGGGCATGACAGCCAATCAGCTCTGCTGTTGCCCTGGCCAGTCAAAGGGAGACAGACAAATCTCTCTTCCCTCCCCCAAGTGCATTCTCATTTGCACCAGAGACCAGAATGGGACTAGTCCTTCTTTTCCTCTTCTGGAAGCTGGCCATCTCTGCCAGTCAGACCAAACTTTTTCCTGCTGTGATGGGCAGGGGCATTCTTTCACATCTTTCTAAATTTATCATCACCTATTGTCTGACAGAAATAGAAAGGCAGGTGCCCTGTTTTCCTCTGCAGTAAAATGACTGTCTTGTAGTTTACCAGCCCTGCTGCTGGATGATGACCTCATTCAACTATCCCTGATATCCTCTAAGGGCCAAGCCAAGGGTTTTCAGAAATTGGGGACCTAAATCTAGGCTCTTAAATTCATATTTAGGGGTCTAAATAAGGAGCCCGATTTTCAAAGACGCAGAATGCTCAGCAACTCTATGGGCTTCTCAGGAAAGGAGACACAGGCTGATCTGTCACCAGCTTTGTGCACAAGTGTCATGATGCAAAATTGAAACAGACTGCTAGCACCTGCTGTGCACTTAGCATCACTAAAACCAACTACATATTGTGCAAATCTACAGCACTAATTATTATTAATGCAATAGGTAGATGGAGGTGCCCTGTAGGAGGTATGCAGTGACTAGATATGTAGGAAAAGAGCATAGAAGCAGCCTCTTTGGAAGCACCTGGGGAAACTGTGTATCGCTGCTTCTTGTGACAAACAGACCAATGTCAATAGAATTCCTAAGTGGGCCATGCTGCTTGGGAGCCCTGGAAAATTGGGGCTAACTGAGGTCAGTATGAATACCAGACAATCTGCAGAGTTAGGGTTGGGATTTTCCACACAGTCTCAGCTTATCTGTTATGGTCAGGCCACAAGCCCAACTCCAAACACAAGGGGCCAAGATCCTCAGCTGGTGTAAACCAATATAGCTACACTGATTTTAATAGAATTAAGTTAATGTACATCTGAGGATAAGCCCCAAAGCTGCTCCCCCAAGACACTTCTATCTGCCATTCTGCAATGCCAAAATTGTGGAGTTTTCCATTCAGTTTTGTTTTCTTCTGCGCACTTTCTGGTGGGAGATAAACATTTGATTCTTAATGATTGTACCAGAAAAGCCATTTACACAATCTCTATACTTAATGAATGTAAAAATATGTCCAAAGAAACATGACAGTACAATATGTGTTGCATTAATGTTTTTAATTTAAACATGCTCGTGTATTTCCTTCCTGTTTATTAGCTAAACGTAGTGGATAGTAATAGTAATTTTAGGCTTTTTAAAAACTTTATTACACTAATTGCAAAGATGAGAGAAGAAATCTGACATGTTTTAGGATAGGCTCAGTATCCTAACATCCTAAGAAAGGGCTCTAGGAAGCCAAGAAAAAAATTTATTTCAGTGCCTGCTGTGGTGTGGACAGTAGGAATTGTGTGAATGCAGAGTGGGTGTTTTTAATAATAAGCTCTTGTTATTTAAACCTTGAATGAATTTGACAAGGTGGTTGATTAAATGCACTAGTAGGAAATAAGAGACACTTCAAAATCCATTATGCGGTTAGGATGAAGAATTTATTGTATATACAATTAAGCAGTTCTACTGTAGATGTGCTGCAGAGTTTAAAGAAAAGGGATAAGGTAACCAAAATAGTTTTAGCATGAAACCTACAATATAGACTTAAATCTGACTAAAACAGAAGTGACTTAAAAGAACACAAACCCTGGAACAACAGACTGCAGGCTGCATCATAAACTAGGACAGTAAAAAAACTGTACAGTACAAGCAACACATTACAATAAATTATGACCGATGAGGCAGTGTCTCTCATTTGGGATGAAGGTATTTGGGAAGGGTATTAAAATCTCATAAATCCACCATATCTCTTTTCCATCTCTGGAATCTCTTTGGAATAACTTTCCCCTTCTTCATCTGAAGGGAGAAAAGAATCAGTGAAGCGCTTAAGAAATCCGCCATATCGTTTCTGGTAGTCCAGCCACCATTCTGGCCTCCCTACTCTTCTCATAAAGCCACCATATCTCTTTTGCAGCTCTTTGGCTTCATCTTCCACTTCTGGACTGCGCTTGAAGCTTCTCATGAAGCCTCCGTACCTTTTGCTGACCTCCCCATCATTATCATTTATCTGTCGGTAATGTGAGGCTTCAGTGTTGACCGCTGTTCCCAGAAGCTCCTTCAGAAGATCAGAAGAATTAGCCAGAGTGTCATCGTTGGAGTCTTTCTTCATAAATCCTCCATACCTCTTAGCAAGGATCTCTCCTCCATTTGTTTCCTCCTCTGGCTCTACATGATAAAACTCATCCATTTTCTTCATGAAGCCTCCATATCTTTTCATGAAGCCACCGTACTTCTTCGCGAGCAAATGGTTCTCATCCTGTTCTTTCTTGTTGTCCCCCGGGGCACTGTTGCCTTCCTCTGAAAGTTCCAGTTTAGTCAATTGCGCAAGCTCCTTGCAGGTTTCCCAGGCTTTGGCAGTAGGCAGCTTTCCTTCACATTCTAGTGTGCATGCCTGAAAAATTGATGGGATTTACTAAGAATGATATAAAGAAACAGATATGCTGACCTTGTCTTGTCTTTTTCTTTCATTTTTTGTTAAAGGCATAAACCAATCTCTAGGTCAATGATACAAGAGCCAAGGAGTCATCAACATTACCCAAAGGAGCCCGAATACTGTGATTCATTGTTTCATTTACTATATATATATTCATATTTAAACAATTTGAAGGGGAAACATTTAATTTTTATATATATTCTCACAGTGAAATGACTAAGTATTATGATTGTATCAACTGCAATTGGTTAATGACATAGTAAAAGCATTCTGATTGGTTAATAAATTAAATCACATGGTGTTTTCATACCATGTGCTACGAAGAGCTGCAGTAAAGAGCTGCTTGCCGCTCAAGAGCCTCAGTCTGAGCATCATTGCTTTAGATACTTATACTGGTTGGGAGGACTTCCCTCATGGACAGCTTATTCCATAATTGTTCATTATGCCATTTCTTGCGCTTTCCCCTCAAGCAGCTGGTATTGGTTTTAAGTCACTGTCAGATATAGGATACTGGACTAGATGGATCACTGGTTAGATCTGGAACAGCAGTTCCCATGTTTCTACTTTAAACAAAGGCAGATATGTTTACTGACACACCCTCTCTTCTGTTCGGGGCACACTAAAATCTTGTGCCCAAAATAGATTGCCAGTATGTAACTGCAAGACGATCTCTTTTCTTAGTCACTTATTATTCACCTTTGTTATGACTAGCTAGTTAATAAGAATGAATAATTTTAAAAATACATTGAATCTTTTTAATAAACAAAGGAAACACCCATGTGTTTTAGGAAATGTTTATCTTGGTTAATTTTCCATTTTGGATTTGCTAATGGGATTTCCATCCACCCAGGAACATTTGCCTAAAAGTTCAAATAGAACATAAAAATGACACTATCCACACAAACAAGCTACCTCTAATGTAATAGCTAATAGTTCCAGAGGGGTAGCTGTGTTAGTGTTGAAGGCTGGTTTTATTTATAAGAGTTTCCAGTGTTGAGAATTCATTTTTAATCTTCTCCTGTTTGCTGTACAGGATGCTGATCAAGTGGTTTCTTAGGCTATGTCTACACTGGGGAATTTAGGTCGACTTAAATAATGTGACTTTAATAAATCGACATTAAGTCGACCTTATTAAGTCGACTTAGAGAGTCCACACAGGACTCCTAAGTCGACTTAAAGTGGGCCTTACTAAGTCGACTTAGAGAGTCTACACTAGACTCTCTAAGTCGACTAGTTTGGGCCAGGGAGAGCCAGACCCACATGGGGCTGGCTCTCCCTGGGGCAGCAAGCCCCTGGGCGGTCCGCGGGAGAAGAGAGCGTGGAGCTCCCTTCTGCCCCGGACCACTTGGCTCCCCTCTGCTCGGGACTTCTCAGGTCCTGGGCAGAAGGGAACCCTTCTAGCCAGGACCGCTTGGGTCCCGGGGAGAACTTCCCCGGGACCCGAGTGGTCCCAGCCAGGAGGAAGAGCGGGAGACCCGCGCTCCAACTGCCGGCTGCTGAGTGGCTGGGACCCGCGCTCCAGCTGCTCAGCAGCCAGCAGCTGGAGCAAGGATCCCGGGGAGAACGGACCGTGAGGCTTCTGCACAGTGTATCTGGGATCTCCCCCACCCCCAGCAGCTGCCTATGGTGCATGCCAGCGGGGAGCAGGATCAATTCCTTTCAAGTTCTCCTACAGCCTCATCTCCCCACACACCAGAGGACTGATCCACCCACTCCACTGTAGTAGAGTGCATGCTTGTATAGCTGGATGCAGCACAGTGGGGTTCAAAACAGCGAGCAGAGTGGTTGGGGGTGAGAGGGCACTGTGGAATAGCTCATGGAGCCCCGTTACTGCACACACTGCCTCTGCTCTGATGCTTTGTTGCTCTAACTTTGCCACAAAAACCTCTACACCTCTTGTTGAGGTGGTTTTATTTTGTTGCCAAAGCACGGGAGTTTTTTAAGAGGGGGGAGTGTTTTCGAGTGCACGCCACCACTGTTTTGCTGCCAAAAGCTGACTTTTGTCAATAAAACTCTGTAGTGTAGACCAACCCTTTGTCCTAGCCAGTCTGGTGCACTGCTATGGCAGCAGCTAATCTGATGACTGCGAGGAAGGTGAACACCCTTAGTGGTGCTGTACATTAGAGAAATATTACTTCCTACCCTACCCTCATCTTGCTGAAAAACACTGCAGGTAAACATATATTCAGTGCATAGCTTGTCTATTGTACTACATGCATTAATGAAAACTGATAACATTAACATCCAGAATGTTCATAGTTGTATGCCAGGGAAGTTTCTTGCCAGTGAAATCATGCTCCTAAGTCAAACATGAGTGAACCTGCATCAATAATTCTACTTCTCACACATATTTTTCTTTCCCTTCTCCTTGCAACAGTGTATAAATTCCAGAAAGAACCATTTAAAGACTCATTAGGATCAGCTATCCAAATCTTTACACAAGATGCCAAAGAGGTCTGGAACAATTTAGGAGCACTTCTATAAGTAATAATAGCCTGTGTTTAAGTGTACAATTAAGTATATCAAAATAGTCTATCATCAAAAGGATTTTGGCAAGGATTAAATAAGGTTAGATAAAACTCAATCACCAGTAACATTGAAATGATTTCACTTCACAAAAATCATTTCTATACCACTAATTCATAATTTACAATAGATGGGGCACTGAGAAATGATTAAATCATATGAAGGTCTAATGATCAGATTTTTGCAGTTATGGAATGCATTTATTACATTTGAAAAGTTATGTTTGTTTACATTATACTACCATTGTGTTTAATAAGAAATAAAAAATTGTGGTATTAAATTTTACCTTTTATAGTGCCTTCCATCTAAGGATCTCACAAAGCTTTACCAATATGAAAGCAAACATTAAACCAGCTCTTTGTAGTAGGCAACTGATCACCTTACTACTTCTGTAGTTATCTGTGGGTAAAGTCGTAAATCGGATAAATATACTAAGAAATAGCATCTATCAACTTACCGGTACTTTATATACTGTAGGAAGATAGACTATTTATGATTACAAATACTTCCATATTACTGATCATTAGCATCTTAAAGGTTCATCTCAAATTGAGTTTCAAGTAATCATGTTGTTAATGACATTCTACGCCTAAGCCATTACCATTTCACCTTTATCTAGCACTGCAGGACTATTTCTATGTGAACATATTTATGTTATATAAATAGGATCT
The DNA here is from genome assembly GCA_007922175.1 of Pelusios castaneus. Taxonomy (NCBI): domain Eukaryota; kingdom Metazoa; phylum Chordata; order Testudines; family Pelomedusidae; genus Pelusios; species Pelusios castaneus. The sequence goes on along the minus strand of ML685766.1, from coordinate 2,172,200 downwards.
CGGCTGCACTCTGATTTGGAAATCACTGTAATATAAAACAGGTACTTCTCTTTTCCCTACTGAATGAATCAGTTTAAACAAACAATCATTCCCCCCAACTCCAAATAAACATACACTACTCCCTTGGTATATAATTGTTTTATGACATCCTATTATGCTCATGATGATAAAAGTAATAGTGAACTCATTAGATGCTACATTTATGTCTTTAGAAACCATTAGTACATAAAATACTGCATGATGCTGCACTTTTTCTCTCTCTTTTTTAATATCACCTGATAAATCCTGTTCAGCAATGGCTTTTAACACTTCCTTAAATAGCTTTGCTGTACAAGAAAGATGATTAAAGTTAGTCTACCCCACTAACACTGAGGTTCAGTTGAAAATTTATTGAAATAGACCAACAGACTTTCATGAGGACATATATGTCAACTACATTCAGAATCTCTGTGTGTGTAACTGCTGTGGTTAAAGAAGTGCTATTGTTTCTGTTATAAACAAAAATGTTCAGTGATTTATAATTCAGATTGACTGTGCCAGAAATGACAGTTTGGACTGTAATCTAACAACTACAAACTTCAAAAGGAGTGTTGAGTGCACAGAAAGATAAAACCCTTGAGGCCAGAGTTTGCGAGATGCTGTTAAATACCTTTTTGCAAAATATTCAGCCCCCTCTTCCCACCAGCTTCTATGGGAATCGAAGATACCCAGCATTTGTCAGCATCAGACCCTGAAATTCCATGCCAGTGTGGATATATTTTAAAATAACCCAAATGGCTTTTAACTACAAAATAAACACTCAGTTTGGATGTCAGTGGAACCATTCACTACAGCAGAGTTAACTACTTTTTGTCAAGGTCCATATTTCTTGGGCAAGATATAGTGAACAATAACAAACAAGTAAATAAAATTTCAGGGGTCTTTCTAAAGCATCTGGCAGTCTGGATTTGGCCCCCAGTCTGTCTATTGGCTACCCCCATGTACTATCCTATGCTTGGATGTACCTTAGTCAGGGTGCTCAGCAACTTGCACCTCTCCATGGCACCCTCTTTCAAACTAGAGAAGCGCCAATGCCCAATAACAAGAGAGCCAATGAAGGCTAAGACACAGCGCAGCATCATGTCACTTTCTGCAGTTCTTTCCATGTGGAACTGCTGCAGCCTGGATCCTGAATTATCTTGCTTTTTGGATATAAGTGAGTATTAATTTGGCTGAGTTTTCCCCCCATTTAAATGAATACTGTTAAACAAACAAAACTATTTCCAGGTAAAACAAACAAGGAGTCCTGCGGCACTTTTAAAGACTTGTTTGTTTTACTGAACTACATTAACACGGCTATGCCTCTGGATTTTTTCAGGTACATCTTCTGCCCCTGATTGTGTGTCTTAGCCATATTTTTTTTTTGTTTACCTACCTACTGAATCATTGAAGGAATTTTTTTTTCCTTTCTCCCCTCTTCTACTGCAAAAGACCAGCACAAATAACTGACTCTACAGGTGAAGTATAGCTAGACACGCACTATAAGTATAGCATCCACAAAGTGCTGTCAAAGGCACACAAACTCACTGACAGATAACTGTTGTCTAGTCTCTCTCAGCTACAGCAATTTTAGGCGTGAGAAGTGAAGGAGACCTTTGCATTTTAGAAAAGTTTTGTTTTCTAAAGTGCAAATAGGAAACAGTGGGGTTAAAAAAGTGTATTATAAGTTTACATCACCTATGCAGACTTTTCAAACCCAGGTAGGTGGAGTGGAGGTTTACCTTTCACTAAGACATGGACTAAGAGATGGGAAGTTGCACAACACTTTCCTTCCAATGTCTATTCTAGAAGACTTATCCTCACTGTCTGATCACTTTGTAGGACCCCTGTTCTGCAAAACTGATTTCAGTGGACAAATCATTTTCATTCTGATGAAAGGCGCTTTACAATGGATTGTTTTCAAATGACAAGACAAGACAGTATCCCATAAGGGAGCCTTTGCTAAAGGAATGGTACATTATCAGGGAGCTTAAGCCAAGCTGTGAGCTGATGGTGAAGCATTTGCGTCTGGAGAGGATTCATATAGGGAGTATTTTGTAATTCGGTCCACTCCATTGCACCTTTAAATTGCCTCATTCACTTTTCCTCTTTTAAGGTGTGATGGGTATGCTTTGAATCAGAGACTTGGACCAGAAATTCTGCACTTGTTCCCTACTCCTCCAGGTTTCAGTCTCTCTTAGTTCCCCAGGGATCATTAAAATGCTCCACTCAATTTATTTATTATTAATTAATATTATTATTTGCCCCCAGCAGCGTTTGCCACCAGTTCTCAGAATGAACCCTACCGATCAGGGGAACTTCTGACTCACATTTGAAAGGCTGCTTTCTTCTAAGGGGAGAAGACGTTTGATAGATTTTAGAGGGGGCTGGTCGAGTCGCTCTCCTAGCCCCCAAGATAGTGCCGGTGACATTTCTAGTCTATTTCACTCTAGGCAGTGACAGGAGACCTCAACTTCAAGCGTTGCTTTAAAGAAGAAATGTGACCTCGAGTTGGAAAGCCAGGCACCCTTTGTTTTTCGGACACTGCCCTGGGGGCTGGGGGTCCTAGCGACCCTCGCTCTCTAGCTCCTCTTGACATCAGGGGAAGCTAAAGGCGCTCGCTACCCGCCACTAGGGCGGACTGGGCGGCATCGCTGCCTGCTCTGCTCTCCCGAGAGCTCGCCCGCCCGGCCTGGATGGGAAGCGCAGCCCTGAGCCCCGGGAGAGCCAGATCGCTGCCCCGCACGGGGCTTTGCTAAATTCCTGCTTGTGTGGAGCCGGCTCCCTCCCCGGGCCGCAGGCGCAGGGAGTCATTGGGTCTCCGGGGCACTTACCAGGGGGTTGATCTCGGCGTGGCGCGCCAGGCGGTAGGAGCAGGCGGCGCAGTCCTTGCTGCAGTCCGCACGGGCAGTGCAGAGGAGGCAGCTGCTGAGAGCCAAGAACAAGCCGCACCGCCGCAGGAGCAACGCCATGGGCTGCGGAGAGAAGAGATCACAATTCAGCCTGGCCCCAGCGCTCCCCGGCCGCTCACTCCTCCCCCCGGCTTCCTCCCGGGCGCTCCAGCCTCGCCACCGACGCCGGGACCGCCCCGCGGCTGAGCGCTCTCTGCTCCGCCGCGGAAGAAAGCGACAGCCCCCGTCTTTGCCTCCCCTTCCCAGGCTCGCCAGGACCTCCGCCCCGTCAGCTCTTCGGCTGGGGCGGCTCCTTTTCTTAAGCCCAGATCCTGGATCTAACACGTGCGTGCCGGGAAGCAACTTCGAGTGGCTTTAAAAACAATCAAATCAATTCCCCCTCAAAATAAAGCCTCCGCCCTAATGAGGTTTCTTCTAGTCTGCCGTCCCCCAGTCCGGAAAGCAGGGCAGAGGCCGTTCCCCGAAACAGCCAAGAGGCTAGTTACAAGCGCGACTAGTTTAGCGCGCACATGGCTAGAGATCAACGAGAGAAAAGTGGGGCACCGACGGCTGAGAGCGGCTCACTTACATACATGCTGCCTTGGGAGCCCACGGTCGCTCCGCTGGAGTGAGCTCTCCCCTGCTGGACCCTCTCGGTGCGAGCCCTGCTATTTATAGGAGAGCTAAGCAGTTTGGAGTCGCGCTAGAAGGGGGGGAAATACAGGAGAAAAGTGATAGCCCGCAGTTAGGGAGCCGCAGCTTCAGTAAATCTTACAGGAGCCGCGGGCTGGGGAGGAGACAGTGCCCCGCTGGAGCGGCGGTCTCCTCGCCCCCCTCGCTGGGTGGCTGGCTCTGATTGCAAAGCTGGGAAGCTCTTCCCCCAAGTCAGGGCTCTGGGGCGCGGATGGAGCCACTTTATAATTAGTCAAAAAGGGAAAAGCAAAGCCTCCCCCAATCGCCTACAGGCTCCAGCTGACGCAGGAGCTACGAAATCCCACTCGGGACGCACTTGCCGCCTTATTAGTGATTCTGCCTGGAAGGGGATGAGCCAGGCCAGGGGATCGGCGAGCCAGCCTGGCAGTGCCTCCCAGGGGTGGCTGGAGACAGCTGGGGGCGGGCGGCGGGGGAGGCCGGGCGGCAGAAAATGGGCCTGCCCCCCCCCACCTCTTTGGGGAGATCTCCCACCCAATGCCAGCGGGCAAAGGTGGTGGGAGCGATAGCCAGTGACGGAAACCCACCAGCAAGTGGGAAAGCTGCCCCCTCCCTTTGCGCCACGTGTTCCAGGCTTGCTGTAGCAGCCCTGGGCCCCGCTCTCTCTTGCCTTCCCCGAGCTCACGGCGCTGGGGAAGCTGCCCTGAACCGCGAGACTATGAGGCCGAGGCCCCCACACCCCTTGATCTTCCGAAACCTCTAGCAGAGGTTAGCTCATTCCACCGCCCAGGAAAACCGCTGCGCCTCTGCGATACGGGGCCATGCCGATCTGAGGAGGGGAAGCGGGCGTGTACCACTTGTTCCCACCAGAAAGAAGCTAAGTCCCCGGGGGACAAAGCTGCAGGGTCAGGGTCACTAAGTGGGGGAGGGGATTCGACCGATCAGCTTTTCCAGCGGCCACTTGCCAGCTGATTTTGGAGCCTGGCGGGCTTCGCAACGCTCCCGCCTGTTTCGCTCTCGGCGAGGTTTGCTCGGTAGAGGGCGCCCAGCTTCCGCAAAGACGGGAGGAGCAGCTAGGGTCTGTGCTGCAAACTGTTGGCCAAGTGCAAAGCAGTCTGGTGCTCACCTAACCAATGGGGTCCAGAAAAATGGCCCTATCCTGGCGTCCCACAGTGACCCGTGCCAAACGCCTCAGTGGGAATGAACGGACCCGGGCGATCATGGAGTGATCCACCCTTTGCCCAATCCCAGAATCTGTAGTCAGAGGTGTGTAAACACACTCCTCTAGTGTTATATACCTCATGGCACCACTTGAAAGAACCAGGAACCATTCCCTTCTGTACCTAGCTTGGTCCTTGGGTAAACTGTGATTTTAAAGAAAACTGCCTAAGCTTTCAAGTTGCAGGTCTCCCTATTTAACTGATTTTTTTTTTCTCTAACTGATGGGTATTTGGCCCTTAGCCTCAAAATCCAGGATTTCAGACCTCAGAAGTAAGGCACAATCTGAAACTGACCACACCTCATAGACTGAGTTGCTTCAGGAATGTTTTAGCACTTATTCTGGTCCTGTAAATTTCAGGACAGATAATCTCTTCCCAAAGACCCCCAATTGCATGTGAGAACACAAGTGGGTTCTCATAGGATCAAAAGAACTGAAATGACTATATTTCTTTAAAGTTTCTATTCACAAAGAATGACTATGATCTGGAGTGTGTGGGGTATTAAAACAGCCAACTCCTGCTGTAAATCAGGACAGAGATTTTCAGTTTATCAAGGCATGTCATAAAGTGTGAATGTACAGAGTTCCCTCTATTTCTGCTTTATTGTCTATCCTCTTAAACATATTAGACCAGAGCTGTATTCATGATTAATTTGGCTCCACTGTCTGGATACATATCACACAACTTTATGAAACTGTCACCACCTATGAAGTCTGAATACACTGCCATAGGCAGGAGGCTGCATGAGTTTGGAATCAGTTGTTGGATGCTCTTCTTTTATATGATGTGCCTGTGGACGAAGGACACTAAACATCAGTGGAAAATGGATCTTGTCCTCATCCCATCTGTAGCTCTTTAACAGATGTGGAATGTTCTGAGCTTAAGCCTTTGAAGAAAGTCAGAAAAATCTCCCATGTCCACAATTCCCCCTTATCCGCCCCTCCCCCCCCAAATAAAAGGTTTTGTATGTTAATAGCAATTGTTTTTATAATAAAGTAACAGCAATTACACCTCACAACTCTTTGTACAAATGACACATTGAAATTATTACAGCTTTTTTTAAAAAGCATGTCACAGCTGCCTTATCTAACGTCCTATAAATCCTTTGTTAAAAGTGAATTTATTACTTTTGTTGTTTGGTTTTGTTGAGAGTTTGTCTTTGGAAAAACAATTTAAGCCAAAACTTGGAATATAAAATACACAGCAGTCACCTTTTAAAAGTTAGTCACTGAGATTCATACAAGGCCAGCGGGGACCCTTGTGATCATTTAGGTAGTCTCACATCCTGTATAACATAGGCCATAGAACTTCTCCAAAATAACTCCTAGAGCATATGCACGTCAGGCATTCTAACTTTATCTTCTAAGGACATATGCAAAAATGTAGCTAAGAAACTCCAAAGTCACAATTGGCATTGAATAGGCTCTTACTGGAACACTCAGAAAGCTGCAGCTAATCTAGTGTTTTAGAGAAGAGGGTTGAACAACCGTGGATTTAAATTTAACATAAGCTTTCCCAATTATTTAATCAAGATCCAGCTTCTTTCACATGGTAAGAAAAGCAGGAGGAAGAACAAAAAGAACTGTTTTTTATTAAAATCTGAGAAATTCTATCCATTGTTCCAGATGAATTTGCCCCAAATTAGAAAAACACTCAGGGCCAAATTCATCTCTGTCCTTACAGAAGAGAGAAAATGTAGACACTGGACTGGATCCTCTCTTGATCCATTCTTTGCTGTCCGAACGTAATCCAGAGGGCAGACAGACAGAGTAGGTCAATGGGTTTCAAACTTTTTTCCGGGACCCAGTTGAAAAAATCATTTATGCCTATGACCCAACAATTACATCTTTGAGCAATGCATTCCAGTCCAGCAGCAGGGAGTACTGCGCCCCAGTGCCTGAGGTTCTGCGTCCCAGTAGTGGGTTCCGACCCATGGTTTGAAAACCACTGGAGTAGGCACAGTGTTCTCTGCTACTCCTCAAAGGAGCAAAAAGAGCTCCAGCTTGTACACAATGCAGCAACTAGCCATTGTTGAGGGAATGGCTACATCCCTAGCCAGCCTCTTGTGGCTGAACCCCCTATCAGCACCAGAATGAAAACTAATGGTGCTGGTATGCATAAGATGTATCTTTCTGCCAGAACTATTACTCCTGAAATCAGAGTCAGGCTCACCGATTAAAGTGAATGGGCTAGATAAAGAGCCCCAAATGGATCTTTAGCTTAAATAAGGAGCCATTAAAACCAATGTAATTGCACCTTTGAAAAACTACTACGTGAGAAGAGACTCAAGGCCTAGATTTATAGAGGAACACCAAAATAGCTTTGTGATTTAATCCTCTGGAGAAGAGGAAAATGATTAAAAAGCATCGCAATAGTCCATTGTTTTATTTATACTAGCATGTGAGGCCGTTCTGAGTTTGGAGTATTGAGTTAGTTCCTACACTATTGTGTTAGCCTGCTCAGGGGAAAGAAATGTCTCATGCCACTCTGAGGCCTTGTACACATTACAGAGTTATCACACGGTAAGGCTCCTTAACGTGCGATAGCTATCAAAGCGTCCACACATGAAAGCTTCTTCTTGCGCGGCAACAGCCTCTTGCAGCACAACAGGTAAACCACCCCAAATGAGGGTGGTAAGGCTTACCATGGAACAGTTGTTCCATGGTACAGCCTGTGTGGATGCTTGTTGCGCTGTTGACAGCCTCCGGAAATGTCCCAGAGTGCCAAACCGGGCCACTCTGGGACATTGGAGCTGTCAAATATGTCAATTTCACTGCTCTAGCTGAGCAGTGAAATTGACATATTTGGCCAGATTCCCCAGCTGGGATATTGGCCAGCTGGACTGGTGAGGAAAGCCAGCGAGGACCACCCCCTAGCTCAGCCCCGGGGCTGAGCTAGGAGGGTGGCCCGAACCGGCTGCTCTCGCTGGTTCAGGCTACCCCCCTAGTCCAGCT
>ML685766.1:2109943-2164066 GCA_007922175.1 Pelusios castaneus | reverse complement strand
CCTGACTCCTTCTGATGTGGTAATATTCATGGTGAGACAGTGAATAGCTGTAGTGCCTCAGTCAGCCCCTCCATCATATGGAAGGTCTTATAAGCAGTGTCCTCTGTGGAGGGATAAAAGCAGGGACTAGGGGGATGTTATGTTCCTAGGGCTTGGGGGAGTATCAGAACAACAGTGTGTAAACAGAGCAACCAGAACATTAGCCTACAGCATTTAAGCACAATGAAATTTTAATTGCTTTTACAATGCACTGCAATTGTCTCAGCCAGTCAGGGCCCAGGGATGCTCTATAATTACTGACTCACAGCTGAACAGTCATTTATCAAATGTGCAAATCCTTGCACTCTGATTGTGAGGCTGTGTGTGTGGAGTGGGAAAGACACTGGGCTGTATAATGCCTATGTGATTATTTTTCAGTCACAGTACAGCACATAATGCCTGTACTTCGACTGGCTATTGGCTTCATAACTCCACATCCACATGTCCATAACAAACAGGGTCACCTCAGCTACTCAGCCAGCCTCACTTCTTACCCCACATACCTCCACGTCTCTCCACCTTCTGCTGCTCACTACTGAATGTTTTATTTCTCTTAAATTAAGAATTATTTTTCCTTCAAGTTCAATTAGAACAGGGGAGAGTCCTGTGATGTTGAACTTCAGTTCAGCTTTGGGAGAGATTCTCCTTGCAAAGAGGGCTTTGCAGAGAGGGGAAGGAAGAAGGAAAGGGAGCTTACAGAATTACTCTAGCGTAAAAAATTAATCCTTGTGGGAATGGGGGCTGGTCTGTTTTAAGGAGCACAAGGGCTGAGAGGCAGAGAAGGGAAGACAGATGAGAGGAGGGAGAATGCTTTTCAGTGTCATAATAATGATAACAAAGTGGGATTTTCTCCCGCGAAAGCTCATGCGATAAATAAATTGGTTAGTCTTTAAAATTGCCACCGGACTCCTTGTTTGTTTTATTGCTCACTGCTAACTTGGTAATAACAGTGTCCTAGGCTGATAGATACTGCAGTTTTCTGTGTTTATTTAATCCAGTGTAGAATAGGGTGACCAACCATCCCACAAATTGCGGGTCAGTCCTGCATTTGGATCCTTTGTCCTGCATCCCACAATGACTACCCAATGTCCTGCAAAATACAATTGGGGGTCGGGAGGGGGGGGGGAGGGGAGGGAGGGAAGAGGGTTCCTGCTCCAGGCTCAGAGTTGGGGGAGAGGCTGCCCTGCCAAGTTGCTTCACTTTCCTCTGGGCTTGGAGTTGGGAGGGCTACCTGGCCAGGCTGCTCTGCTCCACACAGGGCTAGAAGTTGGGAGGCGGGGTGGAGTGGAGGGGCTGCCCATCCAACATGGTTCTAGGAGTTGGGCGATTGCCTGGCTGGCTGGGTTGCTCTGCTCCGGTTGGACTCAGGAGATTCTGAGGTGGCCTATCGCTGGCTGGCGGCAAATGCAGTTGGAACATGGAAGGGGCATGGCCAAGTGGAAAGGGAGTTGCAGGTAGAAAGAAGTTGGGTTTGACTGTGAGGCAGGGTTGTTTACTTTACTAGCAAGCTTAATGTTTAGGAATTTTCCAGGTATCCTGATGAGCCATTAAGGACATAAGGAAGACAACCATTGTGTCCTTAATGGCTCATCAGTTTACTCCCTGGGCCCCCTATCACCTGGCACATTCCTTAACATTGAGACAATGGTTTTACACACCCACCTCTCTCAGACATTTCCATAAAATCACACAACTTAAAGTATAGATAGAACACCAAATTCCTAACTAAACTAATTTCTAATCCAAATTCAATTCCTAGACATAAACTATATAATCATTCCCAGCAAATTACTACCGTTCTATTGATACCAAACATGACATAGCTCCTATGGATTATAGCATTTAGGATATATGGATAGAAAATCATATCATAAATGCTTCCCTAAATCCAGACAGCGTCACACCCTGCCCACATGCCCTGCCAGGGTCCCTGTCCCCCTTTGCCCCATTGCACAAAGGGGTTCCCCCTCCCCCCCACCATGGACCTGCCCAAGGTCTCCCTAGCCCAGGGGTCGGCAACCTTTACTATCAAAAGAGCCATTTTGCCCCCTCTTCCACTAAAGAAAAATAGTCTGGAGCCGCAAAACATAACACAGCTTATAAACTTTTAAAAGTTTAAAAGAACACTGCCCTCCACCCCTCCCCAGCCCCCACCAGTCTCCTTGTCTCCATGCCCCCTCCACAGGCCTCTAACTCCATCCATCCCTCCCCAGCCCCTCACGAAGTCCCCACTCCTGCCGTGCATAGTCCCCTCCACCACTACCCAGCCCCCAGCCACTCTCCTTGTCCCCTCCGACCCTCTCCAGGCCTCTAACCCAGCCAGTCTCCTTGTCCCCTCCACCCCTCTCCAGGCCTCCCTCCAGCCCCTTCCCAGCCCCCTTACCTGGCCGGAGGCTCGGAGCTGCAGGGACGGCCGGCAGAGCTGCTTCTGGGCCAGGCCGCTCCCACCCTGAGCACGCTCTGTCTGAGCATGCTCAGGGCGGGAGATTTGAATCTCCCCAGCCCGGCCGCAGCAGGAGTCTGCGCAGCTTAAAGGGAACACTGGCTGGGTCCCGGAAGGGCAGAGCAGACCCCGGCAACGGAGACCGATCCTGGCCCCGTGTTGGGAGGCTGAGGCTGTCAGCGGAGCGGGGCCGGGTCGGCTCCGGGCCGGGAAGTCGAGGCGGCCGGCGGGCGGGAGCCCGGGAGCCTGCCCCGGCCGAAGGGAGCCACAACAAGGAGGCTGAAGAGCCGCATGTGGCTCCGGCGCCACGGGTTGCCGACCCCTGCCCTAGCCCCTGGAAGTCGACCTAGGCATCCAGTGTGGACGCTCTAGGTCGACTTTGTAAGTTCCCCTTTAAGTCGACTTTAATTTTAAGTGTAGACACACTAAGTTGACTTAACTTAACTTAATCATCATAATTTGTACCTTTTATATGACAGTTTCGTAAGATCCACTGGACAAAAATATGCACCATCATGGGCAATGTCTCTTCTAAAATACACACACATACGCACGTGCACGCACATACACACACACAAATTTTATTCAGGCTATAAAGCAGCACCTACTAGGAAAGAAATGAAATAAGAGTAGTACAATGACATGGAAATGTCTATGAGTTATTGAAAAGAAATGTATATTGAGAAAATTGGACTGCTGCAGTTCTACCCATATCTAATGAACAAATTTCCTTAGTAAAACTATGAAGTACAGGAAAGAGACAGCAAAGAGATGTTTGAAGATAGTTATCAATATAAAAATATTTAAAACATGGATTATCTTTCTTCCTCATTGTACATTATCATGATTTGTAGATTATGATGGCTAAATAGGCAAAACGTGCTGCGAAAGGGGAAAGAATGTCTCTTTCCATTCTCTGATCTGGTATCCATGTAAAATAGAATATTGCATGTCCTTATTGCCCCTATGTATAACAAACATCCATTTTACCTGCATTGGTTTTCCCGTAATTGAATTACAAAAAGAATTTACAAATGAGGATTTAAGACAAAGAGAGTTTCAAATGGAACTATGTAGAGACAAAGAGTCACTATAGTATGTATAGATCTCTCTCTCTCTCTCTCTCTCTCTCTCTCTCTCTCTCTCTCTCTCTCTCTCTTTCACACACACACACACACACACACACACACACACACACACACACACCCCACCAGAGAACATTTCTTGTTGAGTAAGATAAGTCCTGTGATCAAAATACATTTTGATTTTGAATGCAAGGACATTAATTATTATTTCACATGAGTGGAGTAATTTATTTTCATTTTTAAATGGAGAAAATGTATCCATGAATTAAAAAAGACACAATTCTGGGTTAGGGAAGAACTAGAGTGCATGTGTTGTGAGGAGAATTACGTTGTGTAATGCAGAAGTAGAAAGATTAGTAGAAAATTAAGTATAAAATTTTGTCTGAGAAAATAACTGTTGTAACCATATTAAAAAAAAATCCTAAGCAGTAAAGCTAAAATGTCAGTTTGGGTTACTTTCCCACTATTCCCAGCCTGGCACAGAATCTATTAAGATACAATCGAGCTCTTGAGGCCCTCCTCCCCTTTCCCAGCATTCACATGTTCTTGTTCTACTATTTTATTGCCCTTTTGGGAGGTTATGCTTTCACATGATATTACAACATTTAAAAGTTTCTCTTGTATAATTAAGAACTGCAAGAGATGCCAACGAGGCACCTAATGCTTTATAGGCAGCCAGGGTAACAAAGGGACAGACATTTTTCTACACCTGTCAGGAGATGTTGGAGTGGAGCAGGACAAATGTGGTTTTAAGCTGCTTTGGCACCTTCCCACCTCCAAATTCAGGGTTGCTCAGGAGCCTGTTCAGCCTGCATAATAAATTAGAGCATCTTCAGGGGCTACTCGAATGCATTCCACACATTTCGGGGCTGCTTTGCAGTATAGAATTGCTAGAACAAAGAGCACTCTGGTCACGGCCCCCACTGCTGCTCCAACATGTTCCCTCTGGTCCTTCATGGGGGCTATGAATTGGGAGCATGCACATGGGCCCTACTCTGCCTCTGCATAGGGGCAATTTCCAGTGGCCACTGGATTGTTAGAAGGACCATAATCTGACCCTACAAGCTAAGGCCTTCTCTAGATTGGGGATATGCTTTAGCCACAGACAGGGGTTTAGCTGAAGCAGTGCAAATTCCAAGCATAGGTATGAAAAGCTGTTATTTGCACTGGCTGAGATTACTTTCATTTCAAACTGGACCAAGTTCCATAGGAGCAAATACTAGCTTTGCCGGTTTCCATGAGGGCTTCCATTGCTACAAATAAACCCATGACTATTGTTGTTGCAAATCCCCAGTCTAGATAGATAACAAGGGTTGGGGGAGGGAAGGTGAGTAACACAAGGCGAAGTGATTAAATGGAGATAGTAAGTAAGGATCTGTCATGTTAGTTCTGTGATGTACTTTTTTTGTTTGTGCATTATTTTCAGTTGGCAATGTGGGGGAGGGGAAGGAGCTTCAGATTTCCATTCCCTTGAGCAGTTTTTTTTCCAGGAGGGATTTAAAAGAGGAAAGCTGGAAGTTTGACAGAGCAGGTCAGGGAGCGAGTTCCAGGCATATGAGGAAGAAGGTTTTATGAGAGGAAACAAAGGAAATGTCCAGTGGAGTGGTGTGAGCAGAGAATAAGGTTCTTTGAAGATGAAACATATACTATCATTAGTCATTATCAGCACAGTCACCTTGTTCCTTGTTCTCAGTGAGCCAAGCTTTTCCATTTCATATGTATTTGATCATAATTTCCTTGGCCACTGCCTGACATCTCTCTTTTCTTACATTTTTATAGAAAGACCTAGAAGTTGGATCCTGACCTTTCCCTCAGTCCAGGTGATGGTCCCCCATTCATTCTCTTTAAAGCTGGTTGTTTTATCTTTGAAAGTAATTTCCTTTTTCCTGTTCCATTATTGAACACTCCAGCATCTACCAAGCAGCCCCGGCCACCTGAGCCCTTATTACCTGTTGTGCAAATAATTGTTGGCAATATTTTACAAAAGTCAGTGAAATTTGTTAAGATTGGGCATAGTTAAGGCTTGGGCTGGGTTTAGCTCATGGACTGAATTTATGTATATAGAGGTGAGGAGACTTTGTGCAATATGGAGCAGCGAAGGAGGTATGAGGGTTGGGAGCGACATGGTAGCGGTGGCAATGTAGGATAAGGGAAGGATGAATGATGTGGTAAAAGGTTCTCAAGAATTTTCATAGCAGAAAACATCTTATTAGGAGATTGCTTTGTAGACAGCCCCTCTCCGATTCACAATAATAAAACATAATAATGCCTACCTACCTCTTACCTAGCACTTTTCATCAGTAGATCTCAAAGTGCTTTATAAAGAAGAGGAGTACCACAGCTTAAGTGAAGCAACTTGAGTCTTGTGCAGTACAGAAATAAATTTTAGTCTAGATTGAGGCAGACTCGAGAGAAGCATTAAGCTTGGCAATTTTAGAAACTAAAACTAGTTGGTGTTATAAAACATCCCATCTACCGATTTTTCTCTTCTCTACTTTCTGCTACCAAATGCATTGGGTAGATTTTTCACCTCTCTCTAAAGGCAGTAATGTTGGTCTTTGCCAGAGGCAGTGTATCTTGCTTTTTCGAAAAGGGTTTTACTAAGTTATTTTATTATATCGCCCATGTTTTGTGTCAGGTAACTCTTACAGGGAGTGTTGTGACAGGAATTGAAAATTAACCATTTACTCTAATGAGGTTTTCATATTCTTCATATACAGCTATAAAGTTTCAGTGCTAGGAACAAGACTAGATAGTGCCATGGCTGACAGTTATGTATCTTGTTTATTATTATTATTAAAGTAGGAGAGATTTCAAGAATTTTTGTTATTTGGCTGCTTCACACTGTGGTAGAATCACATACAATATGATTTATTGCTGCTAGAATGACTCCTGAAATCTTGAAAAAATGTTTGTCTTCTGAGTTAAATTTTATTTTTGAAAACAGGCAAGGTATATATTTGAAAGATGGCAAAAATAAATATTAATGAATCCATTCATCATGCCAGTAAATCCCTCAGCTAAAATAGTTGCAAAATGAATTTGGCATTTGAGTTGATACTGATTTAAATATCACTAAAAGGCAATAAAAGGGAAAGTTGAGAAGGTTTCCATGAGGCAGAAGATTAAAGGTGGGGCCCCATAACATTTCTAATTGTGCACTTTCCAGGGTAAATTTTTGTGGAGTGTTGCTGAATGGTGCTTCATTTTGCATCAAAGATGATTACACTTCAGTGGTTTATGAAGGAAGTCTTACATAATAGGGCCTGATTATCCATCTGAGTTCAGATCACTGACTCCTCTGCCTGTTTAAACCCATGTTGAGTGGAATGGAGCAGGGCTGGAATGCAGAATGCTACAGCCAATTCTCAGCTGGGAGAATGGTCTCTATGGCTATGTCTACACTTGTTAATTTAAGTCGACGCAGATTAAATTAAGTCAATTTAAGCAAGCTTAAATCAACTTAATTTGTAAGTGTAGATGCACCCTATGGCTATGTCTACACTTGGCCAAATAAGTCGATGTAGCATGTCCACACTATAAAATTAGGTCGACTTAAAGTGGACCTTGCCCAATCGACTTAGAGCGTCCACACTGGACGCCTAAGTCAACTTGTAGGGGCTAGGTGGACCTGGGACTGGTCCATCATGGCGGGGGGGCACCCCTTTCAAAGTGCCAGGGGGCTCAGCATTTGCCCCATTGTACCAGGGTACAATGGGGGCTGAGCAGGACAGGGCCAGGGGCAGGGTATAGGAGCAGGGAGGGCAGGGCTGTGTCCTGCCCTGTGGCTGGGCATGCCAGGCTCTGGCTGTGCCAGCCACCCTGGCAGGGAGATCAGTGGGGGAGCCCTGCGGGCCCTATATATCGACAAAGTCAATTTAGGGCTAATCAGTGTCTACACTGGCTAAGTCGACTTAATAAAGTCGACTTAGCCAGTAAAGTTGACTTTATACTAGGTTTAATAAAGTCGACTTAAAATTTCCTTAAGTTGACTTAAGCAGCAGCTTAATTCGACTTAAGGAAATTGTTGTGTAGATGCAGAGTAAATTAAGTCAACTTAAGCAGGCTTAAGTCGACTTAATTTACAAGTGTAGACGCACCCCAGGGGATCATTCCAGCTGACATGACTGACAGTAATCATGAGGGTGGTTAATTTTTATGGGAATTAAGAGGTATAACTTTGGCCACCAGGGGATCACCCATATATTTCTAAGACAACAAAAACATATTGAAAGTGGCTACAAAAATAAAAACCTGCAAAGTGAAAACTAGAGCTGGTTATAAAAATTTCAACAAAATGTTTTCATCAAAATTTGTCAATTCATCTAAATCTAAATATTTTAAAGGGATGGTTTGATTTTGATGAAGTATCAGCAGAACCCTGCCAGCCAGATAGGCTTCCCCTGAAAACCTGCCTGGTTTTCTGCCAACAAGCCTGCCTGGCTCCTTGACAGCCTGCCATGTCCAGTATAAACTGGAAGCTGTAGTATTATTTATATGTTTCCAATTAATGATCAGGGACCTGTTGTGCGAGATACTACCCTAAACACATAAGAAACTGATGGCTCCTACTCCACTGAAGAAAACGGATTTGTACTGGTGGGAAACTACTGCAGGGGGAAAATCAGGCCCTTTATATTTGTTCATCTTTAATAACACAGTAGTTCTGTCTAATGGAGGGTAAATCTGTGTGATATTTATATGGTGAAAATCTACATCCCATTCAGTGTTTGGTTCTGCTGCCCATTGCTATATTATTTGAATATCTTCCACATAAAATAAATTAGCAATAATCACATCCTTAACAGATTTGTGGAGACTCTGGGTTGTCATCCTTTCTGGGTTATAAAAACTGAGATTTTGGTGTCCTTTGCTTTCATTTGCCATTTGATTCACAGAAAAGAGATACTGCGCCTTTTTAATAAAAACACAATTCATAGGAGATTCAGCTCATTGCTTTTGAAATACACGGCTAGTGCTTTTAATCCATTTTGGTTATCTAAACTGTGTAAGTCCATCTACTTCATCAGAGCTACTCTTGATTCACAGCAGTGCAAATTCAGAATCAGAGCTTTTCTCTCCAGGCAGTTATGTACACTCTTTGGTTACATCCATGGGAATGGGTAATTATTATTTTTGCCTCTGGAAGCTTGCATAGAACAATTATATAAAAGAATGCTAATTCACACTGATGACTGGGAGAGACATTGTGGATTATCCAAGTTTGCAAGTTAGTAAATGGACAATACAGGACAACAAAAAATCCAGGATAATACATATCAAGATGTTCTTTGTTCATTATTTTTTTCATGTATGGTTTAACTTCTATTATGAGAATCCTACGTAGAGTACAAGTAGTTGTATTGTTGCATGTTTTGTGAAAGAAAGGAAACTATGTAGTCTGAGATATCACAAATTGTTTGTTATTCAGTCTGTACAGAGATAAAGGTTGAGAACACCAGCATGTTTATTTAAAAAAAAAAATTATTTTAACATTTATTAGGTTTGTGGATTGGCCAAGTGAGAATTAATGCAGTTTTATTCACAGCATTCTGAGAATGTAATAAAACTACCAAATTAAATACAAAGACTGTAAAAGTTCAAACAAAGCACAGCCCTGTGCTCATAATTACATCTATATATAAATTGAAAATTTAATGAAATTAAGAATTAAGTCCTAAGCTTGTAAAATGTGCACATTTAACTTTTTGCATGTTCATAGTTCCAACACTTGCAATAGGACTATTTTTGGGGGACTGGAAATCTCCCAGACAGACTGCACCCTGCGTCCCTAGAGTGAGGTGACATACCTCAACTTTAGCAAAGCTTTTGATACGGTTTCCCACAGCATTCTTGTTGGCAAGTTAAGGAAGTATGCGTTGAATGAATGGACCATAAGGTGAATAGAAAACTGGCTAGATCATCGGGCTCAGCAGGTAGGAATCAATGGCTCAGTGTCTAGCTGGCAACCAGTAATGAGTGGAGTGCCCCAGGCGTCTGTCCTGGAGCCAGTTCTGTTCAACATCTTCATTAATGATCTGGATGATGGGATAGATTGCACGCTCAGTAAATTCATGGATGACACCAAGCTGGGAGGAATGGTAGACACACTGGAGGGCAGGGACAGAATTCAGGGAGACCTAGACAAATTAGAGCATTGGGCCAAAAGAAATCTCATGAGGTTCAACAAGGATGAGGGCAAAGTCCTGCACTTAGGATGGAAAAATCCCACCTACTGCTACAGGCTGGGGACTGAATGGCTAGGTAGCAGCACTGTAGAAAAGAACCTGGGGGTTATGGTGGACGGGAAGCTGGATATGAGTCAACAGTGTGCTCTTGTTGCCCAAAAGGCCAATGGCATATTGTACTGCATGAGTAGGAGCATTGCCAGCAGATCCAGGGATGTGATTATTCCCCTCTATTTGGCACTGGTGAGGCTGCATCTGGAATACTGTGTCCAGTTTTGGGCTCCTCCCTACAGAAGGGATGTGGACAAATTAGAAAGAGTCCAGCGGAGGTCAATGAAAATGATTAGGGGGCTGGGGCACATGACTTATGAGGGGAGACTGAAGGAACTAGGCTTATTTATTCTACAGAAGAAAAGACTGAGGGAGGATTTGATAGCAACCTTCAACTACTTAAAGGGGTGCTCCAAGGAGGAAGGAGCTAGACTGTTCTCAGTAGTAACAGAGGACAGGACAAAGAGCAATGGTTTCAAGTTGCTGCTGGGGAGGTCGAGATTGGATATTAGGAAAAACTTTCTCACAAAGAAGGTGGTGAAGCATTGGAATGGGTTACCTAGGGATGTGGTGGAATCTCCATCTTTGGAAACTTTTAAGGCCTGGTTAGACAAAACCCTGGCTGGGATGATTTAGTGGGAGTGGTCCTGCTTTTAGCAGGGGGTTGGACTAGATGACCTCATGAGGTCCCTTCCAACCCAAAGATTCTATGATTCTATGATCCCCACTGTTTAATTTTAATAGGGGACAGTCTTCCATTGGGATAAAAATGGACAAGATAAGCTTTTTCCTGAACTAAAATCCATGATTCTGTGCACATGAATATTATATTAAAATATCAATGTAATAGCCTAAATATTTATAACTGAAGACAGATGTTACAGACATGTGGGGGCAACCACGCTGCATCCATTAATTCCAGTCACTCAGATCTGGTAAGATTAAATCAAAGAACTTTGATTTTTTTCTAATTCAATAAAATTTGCTTCAGGCTTCATTTGGCTCTTCTATAGCTCATTCCATCCAAGGGTTTCAAAGCACTATAATTTCCCCGCTCCTTATTGCCCTGTCTGCAGTGCAGCCTTTCCGGCTTTGAACTTATCCCCTTGTGTTTGTGAACTCCATTTCCGTCTCCATCATAACGTGGGCTGATGATGATCTGCCCTGGTAGCTGAGCCCTACTCTACACTTCAAATGTAGGTTGACGTAGCTATCACTGATTGGGGTAGTGGATTACCTACATCCCTTCCATCAATGTAGGACGCATTGACATAGCTGCAATGCTGCTGCTGTAACCACCCGTAGCAAAAACGTGCCCTAAACCTTTCAAAGATAATCTTTGCAGGACTCAAAGTTTTCTTTATTACCTCAAACCTGGGCCATTATCTGATTTCAGTGGGCCCATTCATGTGCTTAAAGCTATGGCTGTGAGTGAGGGTTTGCAGGAACAGTGCCTTATTCCCTGGGCTTTGAATTATAGCTGCCATTTAACATTGCAAAGCCCCGAGGGAACACTTTGGAAACAAAGCCATTTATTTTGGTGCCCAAATATATTTTAGGGCCCTAAATCTGAAAGTGGTGACAAAACCAGAATTTTCAAGGCCATCCACATATTGTTTGTACAACCGATGCAGGTCAATTTACAGGCTGTAAGCTATTGTTAACATGCTTCTAAATTAAAGCTGCATAAGTCTTTTCCAAAGAGATCCCATCCAAAGACTATGGGAATATTATACTGCACAGAGTTTAGTAAAGATGGGACATCTGTCTTGTCTAATATTAAATTCACTAAAACTCTCTGGGTCCATCCAAATACTTAATAACAATACTTATTAATTGAATAAACCTTTACATATATTCAGACATTTTTGCCTTGTCTCCCTCCATATCTGGTTGGGCAGCTTTGGTAATTCTAGCATTGTTGACCCTTCATGCTTGATGTGAAGAGAAAAAAACAAGAAGGTCTGAAGTTCTTTTTCTGTAATTACCCAAATCCATTATATAAACATGTTTTTTTTTAAAGTAGGTCATAGCAGCTATCATTCTGAAAATTTTAATGACCACCTGTCAAAGTAACTGTTTATTATGCTAACAGAAGAACAACATCTCAGAAAGCCATCAAGAGAATTATGGATATTCAGTTTTATTTCCATGGATTTGATAACAATGTTCTCATGTTATTCAAGTACAAAAGATGAAAAACATCAGTTTTTCATGTCAATAATTTGAATGAAAGAAATGCAACTGATCAATCTTAAGAGAAGCAACAAAGCGCTTTGGATGTAAATCAGAGATGATGTGTGGAATAAAGGTGTGTGATTATAGATTTTAGCTAAAGTATTCAGAGGTTTACTCAAGGCATGTCTATCTGTCAGATTCAAGACAAATTCTGTAAACTATGATCATCAATAATTTGCAGTTAAAATACACTAAGGCTTGCTGTGTGTTAGGCAACACATCCAGGTTATTCGTCATTCTCCCTCATCCCTCTCTCCCCCAGAACACACATATCTACTGCAAGAAAGCTAGGTGAGATGGGGAAGTTATACAAAAAATATCTTTAGTCCATTTCCAGAGATCACTAATTCTGAAGGTAAACTGACCGAAGTGTACTATACATAATTGCCAAAACATGTACGTAGAAATCTAGGATTCATTACTGCTCCGTGCTGAGCATGTTCTGCAAGAAGTGAAGTGCTCTTAACTGCCATTTCAGCCATTCGGTACTAATAAGAGTTGAATGTATTTAACATGTCACTGGATTGGGCCCTGTTATCTAACTGACACTGTGCAAAATTCATGTTACTGGAACTCCATGATGGTCTTGACGTTGCGATATTGTGCTACTAGGAGACAGCATTCTAATTTTCTTCAGAATGTAGCCATTTTATAAGGAGTGTATACCAGTACTGGTGCCTTTCTACATCCAAGGCTCAGATTAGCTTTTTTTGGCACAGCATAGTACTGGGAGGTCATGTTGAATTGCTTGGCCCCTGCGAAAGCTAAATCCTTCTCCAAATAACTGTTTGCCAGATACAGTGCCCCATTCTGTAGGTGTGGCCTGAATTCCTTGTTCTTCAATGTCTGCATTTGGCTGTATTAAAAATGCATTTTTAAAAAATGGGTTGATCTTACCAAGCAATCCAGCTCACGCTGTATGACTCACTTGTCTTTTACCATTCCATTGGTCTTTCTGTCATCCACACAATTTTATCAGCGGTGATGTTATATTTACTTCCAGAACGTTGATAAAATTATTGACTAGCATTGGGCTTAGTGCTTATCTCTGATGCTCACTGTAAACACCCGCCCCATTCAATGACGGTTCTCCACCTACTTTCTTAGGCTATGTCTACACTTGGTAATTTAAGTCGACTTTAACTAAGTCAATTTAACTAAGTCGACTTTAAGTCGACTTAGTTAAGTCGACTTAGTGTGTCCACACTTAAAAATAAAGTCGACTTAAAGGGAAACTTAAAAAGTCGACCTAGAGCGTCCACACTGGATGCCTAGGTCGACTTCTAGGGACTTAGGGGGACCTAGGGGAGGTCCATGGGGGCAGGGGGGCACCCCTTGCCCAATGCCAGAGGGCTCAGCCTTTGCCCCATTGTACCTAGGTACAATGGGGCAAAGGGGGACAGGGACCCTGGCAGGGCATAGGGGCAGGGTGGGCAGGGCTCTGCCCTGCCAGGTGGGGGGCATGCCAGGCTCCCCCTGTGCCCCACCCCGGCAGGGAGGGCATTGGTGTAGTCCTGGGGTATCCCTAAGTCGACTTTATTTTCCTTAAGTCGACTTAAGCAGCTTGCTCAAGTCGACTTAAGGAAACTGTAGTGTAGACGCAGGGTAAATTAAATCAACTTAAGCAAGCATAAGTCGACTTAATTTACCAGTGTAGACGCAGCCTTAGTTAGCCAGTTCTTAATGCATTTAATGCATGGTTTATTGATCCTGCATAGTGGTGAGTTTTTACATCAGATTCTTGTGTGGTACTAAGTCAAACACCTCACAAAAGTCCATAGACCAAATCTGTAACCTCAATGGAGAATGATATCAAGTTAGTTTGAACAGACTAGTCAAAACCATGTTGACTAGTATTGATGATTTCCCACATCCTTTAATTCTTTATTGTCTGAATGCTATATCAGCTTTTCCATTATTTTGCCCAGGATTGATTTCAGACTTACTTTCCTATATTTATGCTGGCTGATGTTAGGAGAACTAGAACCCTTCTAGCTGGTAAAAACAGGAAACTCCCGGACAGCTGGCTTTTCAAACAAAATGGTCTTAATTTAAAGTGCCTATGATAGCCAATTATGCTTAAGAATCAACAGGCGGCACCATTCTTTTTTTAACCCAAATAATTAACCAATGCTATTTTTTATTAACAGCACAGAAAAATATCTCTACAGAAAAAAACAGGATAGTATAATCCACGACCAGATGCAGGACACAGCCCACAGGTTTAGAAGGTCAGGCCAAATAAGGACAAGAGGACGTCACTCACCAGAAGTTTCATAAACAAAAGGAGAAAAGGTTTTCCTTCCTTAGCCCTATGGTGTTTGGTTCAAACTGCACCCCAAAATTCTAAAAGCCACTCACCAATCAGAATGAGTAATACTTTATTTTGTATTCTGCAAGCAGTCCCATGGATTTCCAATGGGATTGTTCAAGTAGTTAGGTATTACTGAACATGATTCAGAGTATAAAAATCTGGTCCAAAGAAAGTGGCTCACACACCTATCCCTTTTGTATAACTGCAGATGTTTTTTTAAGCAGTTAGACCCAGGTGATCCCAGCTCTTTCCCTCTTCCATACCGTGAATAGCTGAATTTCATGGCAAATCCTATAACGAGGACAGGTAGCTGATGATAATCTGCTCAGAAGGGGGATTATAACACTCTTTCCTGGCAGTTGTGAGCTCATTTAATCCTATTATACAATTCACAATCTAAATGTGATCAAGTGGAGTTTTGTTGTTCGATCCTTAAAAATAATTTCCCCTCCTAATATTGAATTAGAAAAAAATGTTTAAGAAAAAAAATGTAGAAATCTCTAAAATACCTAATTTCACTGGGAAAAAAAGACATGCAAGAACATAGAATTAATTACTAAAAACTTAGCATACGACTGTGATTAGATTTTTGCTTGTTGGCAAAGGATAGATTCTTTCTCCATATATAAATTGGGGGTGGTTACTACTACTCAAATCTGCTTTGACAGTGACACTGTCACATTTGACAGTGCTTTCTATTGCTAAATAAATGCTGCTTCAGATTCTGTTTGTAGGAAGCTAAAATGACAGCGAGTAAATAAGGATATTGCAGGCTTATGATCATTAACAAGGTGTATTGTGGAACTGGAAGGAGATCTGCTTAGTGGGCCAGACTTGGTGTAATTTACACTTTCCAGCACCATCCTAGCCCTGTGTTCCACCATGAGCTTGATAGAGGAGCTTCTACTGCACCCTTTCTGGGAATTTTTCTTTGAGGAGAAACAGCTTCAGTTTTCAGAGAGCAGTAACATAGCTGTCATGCTGGCAGAGATGCTGGCTCAGTGGATTCTCTGTCTGTGCTGGACATACCCCTCTCCTCATCAGCATGAACCAATTTCTATGCTGCACTGGCCCCCATGTAAGTTTCCAACTCCCAGCACAAGGGAAGCAGCAACTACTTTCTATCACCCTAGGTTCCCCAAGCCAGAGCACTCTCCGTCTCAGGGGCCCTGAACTTACAAACTCCAGCTGAATCTGGCCCATTGTTTTGTGAATAAAAACGATGGTATGGAATCCAGTCAGACTGGCACATTTTTTCCTTCCAGACCACATGTGGAGAGACATTATATTGCAGTTAGCTGTGTATTCCTTGTTTTTGATTACATGGCAGTTGGGCAGATTGTTGTTGGTAAGATACCTCAAGGAGGTTTTAGCCAACATAGTAGCTAGTAATAATAATATTAAGTCGACATAATAAGGTTGAAAAGGGGCTATGTCTACACTAGAAAAGTTAAGTAGACTTTTGTTAAGTCGACTGAAAGTCAACCTTATTAAGTCGACTTAATAAACTTGATTTAACTTTTCTAGTGTAGACATAGCCAAAGACTGTAGACCAAACTAAAAAATGAAAATGTTTCAGACATGTTGAAATGAAATAGCTTTGATATTGTGGAATGAAGTTACCAAACAGCTGGAGGAAGAGATTGAAGTACTCGCCTTATAACTTCTCGTCTTCATCTAGGATATGGGAGAACCAGTTAAATTCCCTCTCTCTGTCTGAGGTGGAGAAGGGATTTGAACTCAGATCTCCCACAGCATAGAAGAGCACCTAGCTACTGGGTTCTGGATCTTTCTTAAGCTCACCTATTACAGTTCCACTTTTTATTCATAATTAACTAGTTATTGGAACTCGGGTCTCCTACATCATAGCTGAGTGACTTAACTACAGCTATTGAGCCAGTTTTACTCACATTACCTGGATCAATGATACTTCATTGTCATTACGAATAACTAGGAATTGCCACTATGAATAATGGGTAGTCATTATGTCAGGGGAGAGAGCAAGAATTTCAGTCTGGGTCTCCCACATCCCAGGAGAGTGCCCTAATCACTGGGTTAAACTTATAGGGAGGGCTTGTCCTCCTCTCCTATCATCATTTCATGAATTCAGTGTCTCTTTGTTTTTATTAAAATGAACAAAACCAAAATGAAAAATTTCAAGTGAGGTGAAATGAAATGTTCCATTTGATCTGATTCAGTATTCTCCGACTTGTCAATTAGCTGAACGTTTAAAAAAAAAAAAGGAGTTTTCAGTTCATTCCAAAACATTTTTTAAATATTTCCCCCAGAATTGCCACTGACCTAAAAAACCCAGCATTCACTCAGCTCTCATCATTATTATAATTGGAATAAGGAACTTGCAACTGGCCTCCATGTGCCAAGACACATGAAGTATTAAAACCGAGGAGAGATTTTTACAGTGCTGGGGCCCAATCTTTCCGTTTTTATTCAGAGAAAATGCTTACCGGCATCAATGAGTTTTGCCTGAGATCTGGAAGGCAACAACTGAAGCCCACATTCATAGTGAGAGCCTAATTCCTAGTTCTGCCCCTTTATGTCAGTGCATGGGCTCTTTAGAGAGCTCTGAGATCTGAGCTAAGGAGAATTCCCCTAGCACACTGCTGCATAAGACAGCCACAAGGCTACCCTCCCAGGCCCCCATCAGAAGCTCAGCATGGAGACAGGGCTGTAGCACTGTGGAGATTCCAGACAGCACTGTTGACCATAGAGCAGCCAGGGATGTGTCAGTAACTGAGACAGGCCCCTAGGTCTGCAAGTTATAGCGCTCCAGCAGTGCAATACTGAACCAGGCTCCCCTCCCACTGTGCTGTGAGGTCTGGGCTGCTCTTCTAAGAAGTGAAACATGGATCTTTACACAAGATATTTAACTTCAGGCACCTGCATTTGCAAATATGGGTCATTAGGTGAAAAGCAGATTACATTCTGAGAATATTAGCCTTGATGTTGATGATGATGAACACTGAGTTGTTGTGAATGGTTTTATCCTCAGTTGTTCTGTACACAGAGTGTGTTCCAAATTCCCGAAGACGTCTGTGTGGGTTCCCATAGAACATAACATGGTGCTTGGTAATGTAGAAGCTCTACTCTTTCAAGCTAGTTAATCAGAATTTCTGCCTCATTTTGTAGGAGACACAGACTAAACTAATCAAGTATTATTACACAGCTGTAACAATAAAGAGGGGTGTGTGGGTGTGTGTATTTATATTTATAAAAAATATCAGCAGGAAAACAGAAAAGCTAAACGGGAAAAAGAAAATGGAACAGACACAGAAAGAGACATAAGAGGAAAAGACTGAAGAAAAAAAGAGGCTGAGGAAACTGAAGCAACAGAGAAAGAGAGAAATGCAATAGCAGAGAAAAAGAAGCAAAAACGCCAAGAAGGAGAAAAAGAGATAGAGAAAAAGGCATAAAAGAAAGGGAAAAATGAGAGAGAAAAAACCCAAAACTGCAGATTCCCAGAGGGCAAGGAGTATGATACAACTTCTAGAGGGTAAACTTTCCTGAGTAGGGATTCTCTTGTCTATAGTTGTACAGAAACCAGAACAAAGGCCAGCTGAGGTCTTTGGGGGGTACCATAAATACGTTTACTATCAGTATTTCACCACCTGCCAGACAGTCTGGGAGTGATACTTGGAAATCCAAAATAGAAGGGATGACAGACTTTGTTTTCCACTGTTGTCAAAACATCACTAGGACTAGGATAGAATTCCCTGAAAGTGGTTTTCTTAGGCAGGAGAGCAATAGGGAATGATTTGGATTGGGACAAAAGATAGTGGGATCTGAAATAACCAGGACACTGATCTTAGCCTGAGCCACAGAATAAGGACCATAATGACATCCATGAAAATGAAGATGAGAAGCATCCTGGGTTTTCCTTACTTTGTATTCCAACTATTCTTATGCATTTTTCATGCAATACAGTATGTTTTCTAAATGTGACTGCTAATAACATTTTTATTTTGCCGTGGTGCTATTTTGGCACTTGATACATTAAATTTTTCCAGTATACTCAAAACCTTCTTCCAATAGACTCAAAACCTCTTTCCCTGAATGTATCTCTTCCATCAGCTGTGCTACTCCCCATTATAGATTCATAAATTTTAAAGCCAGAAGGGACAATTACAATAATCTAATTTGACCTAATGTGTACTAGAGCCCAAAGAATCTGACCAATTGTTTCTGCATAACTTCTATTTTGGCTACAGCATAGCTGTCTTGATTTAAAGACTTCAAGCAATGGAGAATCCACCATATCCCTGGGGATGTCATTTCACTGGTTAAATACGCTGATTACTTAAATCTTATATCTAGTTTGAATTAGTCTAGGTTAAGCTTCTAATCACTGGATCCTCCTATGCCTTTTCCAGCTGGGTTAAAGAGACATCTACTGTCAAAAACCTTTCACTATGGATGTTCTTGTAGATTGTAATCAAGTCACTTTTTAACATTCTTTTTAATAAGCTAAAAAGAGCTTTTTAAGTCTCCTGTTATAAGGCAAGTTTTGCAGACCACAGATCATACTAGGAGCTCTTTTTCTGAATGCTTTCCAATATTTCCATAACCTTTTTGAAGCGAGCTCTTCTTACCAACTGAGATCTGTTTAACTGATCTGTGTACATCATTATTTACCACTCCACAAATTTTGTGCCATCTGAAAACTTGACTTGTTGGAACGCTCTTAAGAGTCTCTGAAAGATCCTCCCCGTTCTGTTTTGACACGCACTCCTCAACACAAAACAACGGTATTTAACAGACTGTGGTAACTTTTTCCATTGGTTTTTCTTTAAAAAAAAAAAATCCATAAGATTTAATAAAAAAAATCCCTCCTGTAGAATTCTATAGGATGGTTAAAAAAACAAACAAAAAAAACCAACCAAGGATATCATTCATAGAATTTAGTAGGTTTTTTGAGAGCTTTCAATAGAATCTTATTATATTTCTTTAAAACTTTTCTAATTAAATCCTGATAGAGGATTAATAGGTCTCTTGGACTTTTCCATAAAGGACAGCTGATATTCATGCTCTTTGTTTTACAATTTACTAATTTCTAAGACAGTATCCTACTAGAAAGTATCTAATAAGGAGATATGTGAAATGTCTTGTCTGGACAGAGCAGAGTAGCACCAAGAATCATATTCAGAAAATTTCTTTGATCACTTTTCTTTTTAAAAAACTGCCTAAAACCAGCAAAGAAATACTGGATAAAATTAAGCAACTGTCCTAGAATACTGATGCTGTTCCATTCTGAATTATTCTTTTGATGAATAACATCAGCATTATAGCTCTGCTTATTATACCATTTCATATGTCCTATGCACATCAAGTCAGAGATAACATTGTAGGAGTTTCTGGCCTTAATTTAGTAGTAAAAACATCATTTTTGACCTTTTCAATCTTGCAGCATACAGAAAAAATGATTTGAAAAAAAAATAACTAAATGAAATCTTATTACTAACTTCATGAATCTGTATTTTGTTTCTGTTGTCAGAGGTTATTCATGTACAAACTAATAATGTGAAAATTTTGTATGCTGTGTTCTAGATTTGTTGCTGTAAGTCTAAAAGGACATTATTTTCAGTTATTAAAATGGCCATAGAAATTGAGAAATAATCAAGTGAATGACGACAAAAAAAGATGCTTGGGTTTCAGCACTGGAAATATTAGCCACTCAACACTGACCAGCCTAACATTATAAAAGGCTTTAATATTATGTATGCATGTTGTTAAATCTGAAAGAATTGGCAGCATGTGAGAAACTATAGCTGGTCTTGGATGGAAGCTGCTGGAGTTAGGTGTTGCTGAAATGGTGTTTTGACAGGTAGTTGGGTACCCATTCTTGAAGATGTTAGCATTAGCACTATTGGGATCTGTCTGCTACAGAGCCATTCATATGTAAGTCATCAGCCTGAATATAGTTGAGTTCAGTAAAGTTTAAACATTTGGTGGCCTCACATGAGATGAATTAGAAGCTGGAATTGAGACCTACGTCACTAACTCAGCACTAGTTGGAAGACCCAGCAAAGATCAAGAATTGCATGGGCCATGGAGACTAAAGGAAGCCTCTCATATCAGGATTGAGGCAGGCTGGCAAGGCTTTTGGGTGGAAAGGTCATCCTGCTGCCGCCACCCTGTTTATAAAAAAAACTAACAAAACAAAGAGGAGGATTTCATTCATCAGGGCTATTGAGTCAATATCTTTCCCACTAAGGTAATCAAGTCTCCCATTTATTTACAGGAAAATGACTCTCTATAGAGCATGAATCAGTTTCACTTTCCCATTTTGTTAATTAAAAGAATCAAAGGACACATATTATAAAAAAGAATCAATGGGTATGTCTATACTAGAAAAAGTTAAGTCGACTTTGTTAAGTTGACTTAATAAGGTCAACTTTAAGTTGACTTAAAATCGACCTTATTAAGTCTACTTAACAAAGTGGCAACACTTTAAGTCGACTTAGTCCACTTTGTTAAGTCAACTTAACTGGCCTTAAGTCGACTTAATAAAGTCAATTTAAGGGTTACTTCCCGTTCACACCGTTCTTAAGTCGACTTAAGGAGTCAACTTAATGCTTAAGTCGACCTAATGGGCGGTTGTTATTAAGTCGACTTAAACTTTCATTAAGTCAACTTAAGGAATTTCTTAAGTCAACGTAATGAAAGTCCAGTGTGGACATGGAGTAATTTAGGTCAACTTAAAGGTCTTCAAGTTGACCTAAATTGCTAGTGTAGACATACCCTAAGATTTTGAATAATCACTGAATTCTGCTGTAATAGAGTCTAAATTATGCATGTTGTATTTCCTCACTTTTCTGTAGGAGAGTTTTATAACCTGGCATATCAGACAATGAACAAGAGTGAAAGGGGTAAAGAAAAATTAAAGGAGTAGGTATGACAGAAATGCTAAATCAAAAATGTAATGAAGTGAAGACAATCATCTTTCATTCCATTTCCCAATATCATCCCTTAATCACCTTATTGTCTCTTTGCCTGTTTTCTTCTTATCCATTTAAAACAGTTGTTTATCACTCAGGGCCGAAATGGTTCATCATGTCTTCATTCCCAAAAGAAGGGGAAGATAATATCCCAGGGATTGAGATAAATTATCCTCTTTTTCACTCCATTAGTTGAGAAGGGAGTGGGAGATTAGTGTTAAAAGCTTTATCATTCTACCAGAAGAGACATAGGCTCTAACTGCAAAGCTTGGGGATAGTGCCAACTTCCACAAAGTTCAGAGGTATTCAGATCCAGGACTTCGGGTCAGACTCAACTCTAATTACGAACTGACAAAGCACAAGCACTAGACAAATTACATCCTTCTGATCTGAAGTATGGAAATTTAAGGTAGAGACTGTTGATTGCTTACTGAAGGCCTAATCCTGCAAGATGCTGAGCAAGTTGATCCCAATCCAGCAAAATACATATGCTTAACTGGATTGGGGATGTGGGGCTTCAGCACCTCATACAATCAAATCTCAAGCAAACACTTAAGTGCATGCCTAGCTCTATTCACTTGGGTAGTACCACTAAAGTTAGTAGGATTGCTTCTGTTAACATGTATGTCCATAAATGTGCATAAATGTTTGCAGAATTAGGGCCTCCGATTGTAGACAATCTCTCCATTAAAATGACACCGTATTGCCTGGTGGATTAGACACTAGTGCTATGCCATTGTATCCATTTGGCCTTGGGCTTCCTGGTGTGTGAAATGGGACTTCTAATCAACCCCCTCAAGAACTCCACAACACACTGGATCTAATTTCTGTAGCAAAACCCTGCTCTGTGGCCAGCTGGTGTAGCAAACTTAACTGTTGACACCTTCATGTACATTTGAAAAAAGTGAAGTCAATGTTGTTTATGTGACCTGCACATCTTCACTTATCGGTGACATGCAGCATTTTGTATCAGCAACAATAATTACATTATTTGTGTTGTCAGGAGGATGCTGGCTAAGGGACAGCCTCAGGGTTTTGGCACGGGGGGGTTAGTTAGGAATCGTGGTGTGAGTATATTAGCTGGATGTTTCTGATAAAGCAATCAGCAGTGAAACAGTTAACAGTGACTGGCAAGGTTCTCAAATCTTTTCATAGTGTAAACCACATTTTAATAGATTGTTTCATGGATTCCTTCCACAATTGTCCATTCTCAATTACTAACATCTCTGTTGGAACTACAACAATTGCTTACATGGAAAATTAATATTATTCAGGTATCTCATATTTTAGTTTTCTTTTCATGTGATTTAGCAGCTGGAAATGAGGAGAAGCCAGCACCATGACAACATCCAGTTCTCTCCAGACAGCCAGGAAGTGCTCCAGGGACCAGCAGTGGTCCATGGACCACAGATGGGAACTTATGTTCTGTAACCAAACAGATGGATCCCAGTTCTGCTTCTGATTTGCAATGACAGAATCAAACGATGGTGATATAACTAAATGAAGGCAACTACTCAGAAAGATCCATCAGTGGAGTGATTTTAGGGGATGCAATTTGGAAAGATGAAAGCCTCCTTGTGGCAATGACTAGTGTATAAAAGGAATAGTAGGGAAGATTAATCATTGCCCTGATTAGCAGTCCATAAAATGCTATATTTTATTAGATAGCATATCTATTTTTTGCCATCCATGCTCAAACATACATTTTCTGTTACCAAGCACATTTCTTTTCCTCCCTGAAAAATAGACAGTATTGTTTAGGAATAAATGAGACAAATGGGATATACAGTGAGAGCTAAAATAAAGAGGCCTTTCCTGTGTAATTTGGTGTACTGTTTGTACAGCACCTTAGCTAGAACTGCATTTTATTTTAGTAATTGTGATCTTACCAACTACCATCACACTACCAAATATCCTTCCTGGAACAAAGTGAACTGCAATGGATGTTGATTAGATATCACTAATACCGGATCTCTACTCATCCGAGATACTTCATAGTCAGGCTTCATAGTAGGACCTATCAAGACTTATAAGGGAAGATTGAAAGAACTGGGTTTGTTTAGTCTGGAAAAGAGGAGACTGAAAGGGACATGATAATAGTTTTCAAGTGCCTAAAAGGTTGTTATCAGGAGGAGGGAGAAAGATTATTCTCCTTAATCACTGTGATAGGACAAGAAGCAATGGGCTTAAATTACAGCAAGGGAGGTTTTGGTTAGACATTAGGAAAAAATTCCTAACTGTCAAGGTGATTAATCACTAGAATAAGATGCCTAGGCAGGTTGTGGAATCTCCATCATTGGACGTTTTTAAGAGCAGGTTAGACAAGCATCTGTCAGGGATGATTTAAGAGGGTACTTAGTCCTGCCGTGAGTGCACGGGACTGGACTCAATGACCTCTCATGGTCCCTTCCAGTTTCTATGATTCTAAGTAGATGGCTCTGGTATCACTGGTAAATGTTTTTCTATGGTTATGAACACAGGATAAACTTCAGTGCTTTCAAAATGGTATTTATCAGTTATCTTCAACACCTTTGATCATACAAAACCAAGCAACAGTGGATGGTGCAGAACTAAACTTAGCTTCAGTTATTCTGGTCTAACAGATATAAGAGAAGAGTGGTGGAATAGTACAACTTCCCATCTCTTTTCTCTTCCCTTGCCCGCATATGCAGGATTTGACAGAATTGGGAGGTCTGTTTCCTCTTCTTTCCAACT
Source organism: Pelusios castaneus (assembly GCA_007922175.1). Lineage (NCBI taxonomy): Eukaryota > Metazoa > Chordata > Testudines > Pelomedusidae > Pelusios > Pelusios castaneus. The sequence continues at coordinate 2,140,040 of ML685766.1, read as the reverse complement.
TACACAGGACTCCTCGCAAAGGCCATGGTGTGTCAGATGCTTTTGTGCCATCCATAGACAAAGGATGACATCTGTGAGCAGCTAGTTGCTACGATGGCTAACTGTTCATGTGTGGATAAAGCTGCTGCCTCAGTTTCCCACCTTAGTGGTAGTTTAACGCTCCCCGTCCATGAAAATTCCACCCCTTCTAAGGTGATGAAGTCCAAATGACTCTCGCCCACTTTCTTTCCCTAGTTCAAAGCCCTCCCTCAAGGTCTGTCAGTCTTCTCCCTTCTGAGAGGTTCAGCTGCAAAGATGTCAGCTAATCCTTGAGGGCTTGTCCACACTGCAGCTGGGAGTGTATCTCCTAGCCCAAGCAGAGACTCGCACTAGCTGTGCTCAGGTTAGCATGCTAAACACAGCAGTGTGGACACTGCCACCTTGGTGACTGCACAGTACAAGGCTGCCTAATGCTCTGTGTCCGAGCCAGGGTGGCTAGTCTGTGCCACTTGCTCACGCTGTAGTACCCACATGGCACTTGTAGCGGGCTACCTAAAGCAGGGCTGGTGCACATCTGTGTACCCAGGCTGGAAGGCTGCAGTGCAAATATATCCTCAGAAACTAAGGTGCACTCACACCTTCCCTCGTCTGCCAGCTCTACCATAGGGTCTTCAGCAACAAGGGGTGCCCGACACCTACTCTTCCCCTGGTCTATTCCTTTGCTTGGCAACAGTCCCTTCATTCCACTCCCAGGACTTGGCACTCTGTCAAATACCTCCCATTTGGAGAGATACTCTACTCAATAATTCGACGGCCTCTTCACCAACTCCTTTAAAATGGCCCTGCCAGGCTCTGACAGTGGAGACAAAGAGCATGAGCCCCTGCCACGAGACTTACAACAGGTATTGTGCCTTCTTTCAGCTCTCTTGCATCTTAATATCCCTGCCCCCTTTCCCAGAATGCACTGCTACAAGGCATGCAATTCCCACCAGCTCCTAGAATTACTTGTTTGGAGGAAAAGCCAGGAAGGGAGTCTTGCTGGATGTATACCCTTCCTTAAAGAGCCCTGCTATAACCATGCCAAACAGAGATTATATTTTAATGAGGTAAACTCTGTGTATTTAAATGGGCCCCAACATCATGCTATGTGAGCACCTGCTGTTTCCAACTCTTGGCTGGCTTTGAGTTTTTCCAACACATGTTCCTATTCCTGCCCCAAACTAACATTTCACTTGCATTTAGTAAAGCTTCCCCCATCCCCTTTAGATATCTTCCAAAATTCTGCCACTACGGAGCTTGTCTAGACTTGGTAGCAGTTGTCAAACTATTATAAACTGTACCAGCAGAATGAAAACACAGAGGGGAAAAATGTGCCCAGTAACTATTGCTAAATTATAATGAACAGAATGTGCATCCCATTCACATGAATACTAAATAAGTTCATTATGATCAGTACAAAAGTACAATAATGATTTCCAAATGTAATTCATAATAATGGGTCACAAAGGAAAGTTCTTGTCACATGCAGATTGCTATAATTGTATATGACAAATATGGTTAAAGACGAAGGCACATTTGTGCAGGCTATTTCAGCAGAGAAAGTAATAAGAAATAGCAAAACTATACGCAATATTACAGATCTATATAAGTAACTTACTATTGTATTTGAGATGCTTAGGAGGAATTAAACTTTAAATGTTCCTATGCAACACCTGTTGGTGTGTTTCTCAGATTGTTAATGAATTGCAGGAAATGGGGAGAAATTGATATCCAGCAGAGAAAAGCACATTTTCAAAAGCAAGACAATATCTGAGGAACCATTAAAAAAGTATATGTTTGGTGAAAGGGAGGGCAAGTTTGTTCCGTGTTCTCAAATGAAGAACAGCATTAGATCTAGATCATACTTGGTATTTTCTGCCCACAGAGTTTGTGCAAGTTTCTTCTGCACAGCTCTGCCAATCCAATAACACCGTTACGATTCCAGTCTTGGTGTCTCCTAAAAAGAGAATGCAGCAGCTGGATTGAACGTGTTGGTTTTCTTGTGAGGCAGATGAAGAGCCATTAGAAAAAAATTTGAGTCCAAACTACATCACTTGTGGCCTTCAAAGGATAGCCCCGACTTCTAGACCAGAGAACATTTAACTCACTATTTCAGCTTTTCTATCTGGGCGCTATGGACCTAGTCAATCTGACTGACTTCCAGTACCCTCAGACCGGTTTATTAACTATAAATCATTTGGGGACATCTCTCATTTGGCACCATTATCTGTGACAATTGACTTTTATGGTTAGTACCCCTGAGAGACACATCACAGGAAAAAAAATCAGCCTATTGTCTGCCATAAAAACACAATACTCTGGTACTTCTGATTAGAACTGTGAAAATAACTGATTTTTTTGATTTGCTGGGGGAAAAACAAAAATCCTTTTTGTTTTGAGTTAACCTAAAACCATTTAAAAAATCAGCTAATTGAAAGGAAAAAAACCCCTTGTTTTTGGTCAAATGAAATATTTCATTAGACCTGAAATAAAAGACGTTTAGTTTCAAGTCTGAGCATTTTCAACTGTATTTTAATAAAAGCAAGTGAAATTTCAGACTAGATTTACAAAACCAAAGAGGAGGAGGCAGATGTGCTGCTTTCTTACTTCCCCTGGGGTCTGAGACACTCAGGTTCAAATACCCTCTTTGGATTCAAATAAACATGTTACTGACTATTCTGAGGTAGGTCTCTCTCAAACTCTCCAGGTGAAGTTGTTCCACTTTATACCACCACCACTCCCTTCTCCGTCAAAGTTTTGTGAATCTAGTCCAATTGTTCTGTTGACTGAAACAATTCCCCCAAATTGACCTTAATTTGTGAAATGATTTGTTGTCCCAAATCTGCAATTTTTTTGGAGAAAAATATGTGGCTGAAAATTCTCTCTCTGCTTTTAAGATATTGAAAACTAGCATGGCTGGTTGCACCTGTTATTTCCCTAATGAACCATGAAATAGTCTGTAAACCTTTAACTCCTTCCTTAGATAAGTGTTATATCCCAAGACAGAGAAAGGGGGCGAACCACAGTGCTTTTAAAATGACCAGCTGATAACCATGCAGGCTACGTAACACTTATAGGCTATGTCTGAACTTGTAATTTTAAGTCAACTTTAACTAAGTCGACTTAACTAAGTCGACTTAAAGTCGACTTAGTTAAGTCAACTTAGTGAGTCTACACTTAAAATGAAAGTCGACTTAAAGGGGAACTTACAAAGTCGACCTAGAGTGTCCACACTGGACGCCTAGGTCAACTTCTAGGGGCTTACGGGGACCTAGGGCAGGTCCTTGGGAGTACCCCTTGCCCAATGCTCAGCCTTTGCCCCATTGTACATAGGTACAATGGGGCAAAGGGGGTCAGGGACCTTGGCAGGGCATAGGGGCAGGGTGGGCAGGGCTCTGCCCTGCCCTGTGGTGGGGGGGCATGCCAGGCTTGCCCTGTGCCCCCCCAGCAGGGAGGGCATTGGTGTAGTCCTGGGGTAGCCCTAAGTCGAATTAGGGCTACCCCACATCTACACTGGCTTAAGTTGACTCTAGGAAGTCGACTGAAGCACTAAGTCGAATTTAAAGGAGGTTTAATAAAGTCGACTTAATTTTAATTAAGTCGACTTTATTTTCCTTAAGTCGACTTAAGCAAGCTGCCTAAGTCGACTTAAGGAAACTGTAGTGTAGACACAGAGTAAATTAAGTTGACTTAAGCCTGCTTAAATTGACTTAATTTACCAGTATAGACGCAACCATAGTGAGCTCTCACAGTGAGCATTCATTTGGATGCTCAAATGCAGGGGTGGTCTTAGTGGTTCTGGGGCCCTGGGCAAGTCAAGGATGCCCCCCTGCCACGTAGGGGGGCCCGTCCTTGGCTATGTCTACACTAGAAAAAGTTAGGTCGACTTTGTTATGCAAGGAAGCTGTAGAAAAGGAAGAGGAACCAGTGCTATGTACCCAGTCAGTTCCTCATAGATCACCACAAGTGCTCCACGGTCAGACAGCAACTGTTTAATCTCAAAATATTAAATGAAAATTTATGTAATTGTAATGTCTACCACATTTTGGGCTGTGAACATTGGCAGGTATATATTATAATTAAGTGTTCCCTAGGGATTTGTGTTTATATAGCATTAGCTAGTGTTTGTACACTTTCCTGAGATCTAGTAAGAGTTATACAGGATTCACCTTGTAAAATTCAACAGGTGAGCCCATTGGGGTCTGGCCTTTCCTGAAATTCAGTGTTACTTTTGCTGCTTTAATGTCTGCTCACCAGTTTCTTTTTCTAATTCTCTCTGGAAAATGCTTTGTATTTTACACTTAAGTTAAAATTGCTCTACTTCTCCATCACAAACTTCTGTTTTAAGTTACATTAAATCTAAAATAAAATATTCTTAATTATTTAATTGGTCTTTCATCTTAATTAGTCATGAGATGTTCTTTTTCCCCTCCGTCACTTTAATTTTTTATATCAGTGCTGTTTAGCTATTAGTTAAATTTAACATAAAATCTGCTTGTTCATCCCTCTTGTGTGTTTTAACTTTGATTTCATGTGTAAGAATCATCTTATTCATGCTTTTCCCTCCACATTCAAGCAAATACAAAAAACAGGTATTTTCCAGTATTTTACAGCATTTCTGAAATTCTTCCTTCTGTATGTCCTATTATTTTTTAATATTCACTCTAAGCTACTCACTCTTGCACATAAAAATGCCACGCAAACCTAAAAGATACCAGTTCAATAACCATAACCGATTTTTTTAAAATCACCAATTACATTTTAGAACATACTCTTGTATGGTGTAATAAGTACTAACTGTTGGACATTCATTCCCCACATAGTAATGCTGTCATGATGGCCTGACCATGACAGAACTGAATGATCTGACAGAATCCAAGTGAGTCCCATGCTGGAGTTGGCATGCAACTGAATTTTAAGATGTAGTTAATCTATACTTATTTGTGTACTGTTTCTTCAAGACATTTTTTAAAAAAACAATGATCTGCTGTAACAACTGAGTTTTCTTTTCCCTTAATGCATTTTTGGTGCTATTAGTTGCAAATGGCATTTTTACCTATGTCTTACAAAGCTCACATTGTGATTTACATCATGATAATAGCAATGGGGAAAAAGAACTAATGTTAAACGTTTTCACATCCTTGACCAAATGGAGTTCAGAGATCAATGTGAGCTGTTACAGACTGTATCAACATATAATCCAGATATGTGAAGGGAGTTAAGGAAATTAAATATCACTTTTCATAAACTAAGATCTGCATATTTGCTTGAAAACATGAGATAGCTGTGAGTAGCAATCAAAGGCTATGTCTATACTTGCAAGTTAGTTCCAATTAAGGAAGCTTAATTTGAACTAATTTAAGCCTGGTCCACACTAGGCTTTCATTAGTTTGAATTAAGGGCTTCCTTAATTCTAACTAGTTAATTTGAGCACTTAGTTCAAACTAATGCTTAATTCGAACTAGTTAGCTCGAACTAAGTCAAATGTGGCCATATTAGTTTGAACTAATCGCCATAATGACCTTCCTGCAACTTGCTAATTCGAACTAGCTAGAGCCCTGCATGGACATGCTAGTTTTAATTAAAATTCCAGTGTGGTCATGCTAGTTCAAATTAAGTTAATTCGAACTAACTCAAGTTAGTTTGAATTAGTTAATTCGAATTAACTAATTCGAACTAGCATTTGTAAGTGTAGACATAGCCAAAGAGCATGAAAACAACATTTTGGTTAAGTGTACCAGAGAAATTAACACATTTGTTAATGGTCCTTCTGAGCTTCTTTGCTCTTTATTTAAATTTTCTAAAGCAACAACAAAATAAAAAACACCACTCAGAAGAACTAGGAAAATTAGCAGGAACTAATTGTATTGTGAGAATAAAACTAAGAATTCCAGTATACTAGTCAGGAAACTAAGATTTCTAATACTATATTAACTCAAACTATGGCACATTTGGTTTACAGTCCCTCACCTATTCCCCATCTACTTATTATTATACTTCGATATTGCGGAAGTGACTAAATGCCTCAATCGGTTGGGGCCCCATTGTCCTGGGAAACACACAAACACATCATAAATGACAATCTCTGCCCTAAAAGACCTGAAATCTACAAAAGAGACTTGAATTCTAGTCACTTTTTAAAAACAAATTAAAAGTGATTCTAGCAGCCCCACCTGCTCCTTGTTCTTCCTGCTATTTATTGTTTTTTTCTTCAAGATTGACAACTCAATCATTTATTATTTGTATTATAATAGTACCTTGCAGCCTCACTCAAGGCTGAAGATCCCATACAGATGCTGTACAAACAAGAAAAAAGGAAGCTTTAAAAATTTTTTTACTCTATACTCCAGAAAGCTCATGATGTAAGAATATGGCAACAGACAAGATACAACTGGAGGAAGAAACAAACAAGCAGAAAGTCACATTTTCCTATTTGAAAAAAATGTTTTTCTCTTTCCTGCTGCTGTCTGAACAGTCAACACAAACAAGAGAGAAAATGGATTGACTAGACTGAGGAAACAATGAAACTGCCTGGAAACTGGTCAATGTGCAATGCACAAGGTGAACCCTAGAAAAAATGGGGAGAATTAATCACTTGTACAATAATCTTAGCTATGAACTATTTCCAGAGTAGGTAAAAGAATTCAGACAGAAAGAAGCTTAATTTATGTTGACTGCAAGATTACTGATGTAAGCCCAGGATATGTAGCTGGATCCGGGCAGATGCAAGGGTCCATCCAGGCAGAGCCTGTCCCAAAACTGGGGCCTGGGCACGTATTTGTGATGGAGACCATTGTCACTGAAGATGAGAGAGCCGGGAAGGGAGAGCTTCTTGAAAGGAACAGTGTTTTAGGTGCCAATATTAAAGAAATTCTAATTTTACAAAAAGACATTCATTAAAACTATTATCAAGCCCCAAATTAAAGCTAAGAGAAACCAATGATAAGACACATGCTACAGAACCACTTGACCTTGCATTAAGAAAAGAGACCACATTCTTACCTTGAGTATATTTGCCATTCTGGGTTTCCTCTGGATTCAGGAGAAACCACCAGAACTTACTGCTTGACACCATTTTGGGTCATAAGAGGGATGTTGGGAGTGCAATTATTTATATCTTCACATAGCACCGCCTGCTGCTAGGAAAGTAACATAGCAAGTCCCTGCCGAAATGAAGTCCGAACATTGTTTTGTTCTGTTTCTTCTAATTCCTGTTCGCTTTTTTTGGTTTGTTCCTGGACAGTTGGGATAGATGTTTAGCTATTATCTGACATCCCTATTATTAAATGAACTTTTCTAAATCAAATCCATCCATTTTTTAGGGTTTTCAGTTAAAAAAATAAATATAGACTCCTAACATTTTTTCAGATCTTCCTCCTTGACTTGATTTTAAATGAATCTACAGCGTCACAAATCCACATCTCAATGGACAATACAGTGTAACATACTTTGATTAAAATTATACCATAAAATATACAGAATTTGTGAAGCGGCCAATTTAGCATAATAAACATTCTGAAATTCAATGTTCCAGTTACATGAGAAATTCCTTAAAGTTCAGTTCTGATTGTGTAAAGATTTACACTCAGACTTCCTTTATGCAGTAGAAGTAATTGCAGTGTGTAACAGTAAGGATGGGTGTAGTTCTTTGCAGCATCAAAGCCTTTGAGACTGTTCTGATCTGAGGCTTATTTTTGGACTCCAGCCAACCTGTGAATTTCCTGCCTTTTGTGTGCTTAATTGAGCCTCCTTAATGTTGTAATAGCATTATTTGTTGAATTTATTAACTAACCATATTGTTGCAAATGAGTATGAATTAAGTAGAGTAATGATTACTCATTAGAATATTGATATTCCTCATATCTTTAACACATTCTAGTGTCTTTTATTATGAAATTATGGCCTCTTTCCATCTAAACCCATAAGAGTTGCCACACAGGGTCTAGCCATGGTCCATCTTATCCATTATCCTTCTCTGGGAGTGGTCTGTACCAGTGCTTCAGGGGGAATATACAGAACAGATCAACAGTGCAGGGCTGGATTAACCAAAGGGCTTTAAGGGCCACAGCCTAGCCCCTGGGCTCAAGGGGGCCCTGCCTCCTTAAGGCCTCCTGCAAACACAAAATGGGCACTAGCCAGCTTGAGCGCTGTCACCTTGCATCACATCAGATGTGGGGCGGGCTGGTCTACTGGGCTCCAGTTCTGTCTGCCCCTGCAGACCCAGGGCCCCTCTCACCAGTCAGGCATCCCCAGCACCAGCCAGGCCCCAACTCCAAGCACTGGCCCGCCTTGCTCCTGCAGCTGGCTGGTCTGCAGGCCCCGGTGCTAGCGTGCTTCCCTGCCCCCAGGCTGGGCACTGCCATGGTGTGGTGGGGGCCCCCGCACAAAAGTGGATAGCCCCAAGCTCCCAGGAGCCTTAATCTGGCCCAGCAACTGTGGCGTGATCCACCCCTTTCTTCCACTTACAGTTTTGGGTAATGAGAGATTTAGGACTGTCCTGAGCATGGGATTATGCCCCTGACCATCTTGGCTAATAGCCATAGATGGACCTATCTACCATGAACTTATTCAGTTATTTTTTTTAACACAATTTACTTTTGACCTTCAGAACATCCTATGGCAATGTGTTCCACAGGTGCATTGTGTGAAAAAGTATTTCTTCTTTCTTGTATTAAACCTGCTGGCTATTAGTTTCATCGGGTGACCTCTTGTTTTCATATTGTGGGAAAGGGTAAAGTAGCTATTCACTTTTTCCACATCATTCATGATTTTATAAATCTCTGTCATTTCACTGCTTAGTAGTTTCTAAGCTGAATAGCCCTGATGATGTAGTCTTTCTTCATATGAAAGTCATTCCAAATTCCTGACCATCTTTATTGCCCTTCTTTGAATCTTAACCAGTTCCGTTAGATTCTTTTTTAGATGTTCTGACCAGAATTGGACACAGTATTCGAGGTGTGGGCATACCATGGACTTTTAGAGGCATTATGATATTTTCTGTTTTATTTTTTAACCCTTTCCTAACATTCTGTTAGCCTTTTTTTACTGCTACTGTGCATTGAGTCAAAGTTTTTGGAGAATTACCATAATAAGTCTGACATCTCTTTTATTTGGGGTAATAGCTAATTTAGAACTCATCGTATGTATAAGTATTTAGTACAGATTATTTTTTCCCAAATTTGCACATATCAACATTTAAAAAAAATATTATGTGCCTGCAGCCTGGTTCCATTGTGGTTATGGTTAAGGCCATTCTTCCTGTATAGGTTATTGCTTCCCCAATTTTCCAGGTCCTAATAAACCTAAGTTCCACAACCCTACACCATCATCTCATCCACATAGTCTAATCTTGCACTTCAGGCTATCTTGATGGACTTGAGTTTCAATGAATGCTACCATGGAGGATAGAGGTAGGGAAACTAATGGGAATGAGGCCGTGGAGGTGGAAATTACCATATCTGAGGTAGAAGCCAAGCTTGATCTGCTTAATGGAACTAAATCGGGGGGGGGGGGGGGAAGGGAGAGGAGGTCCGGATAATCTCCATCCAAGAATATTAAAGGAACTGGCACATGAAATTGCCAGCCAGGTAGCAAGGATTTTTAATGTATCTGTGAACACAGGGGTTGTACCTTATGACTGGAGAATTGTTAATGTAGTTCCTATTTTCAAGAAAGGGAATAAAAGTGAGCCAGGTAACTACAGACCTGTTAGTTTGACCTCAGTAGTATGCAAGGTCTTGGAGAAAATTTTGAAAGAGAAAGTACTTAAGGATATTGAGGTTAATGGTAACTGGGAAAAAATACAACATGGCTTTACAAAAGGTAGATCATGCCAGACTAACCTGATCTCCTTTTTTGAGAAGATAAAAGATTTTTTGGATAAAGGGAATGTGGTGAACCTAATTTACTTAGATTTCAGCAAGGCATTTGATAAGGTTCCACATAGGGAATTATTAGTTAAATTAGAAAAGATGGGGATTAATATGAAAATAGAAAGGTGGATAAGGAACAGGTAAAAGGGGAGACTACAGAGGCTCATACTGAAAGGGAACTGTCTAGCTGGAAGGAGGTTACTAGCGGAGTTCCTCAGGGATCTGTCTTGGGACCAATCTTATTCAACCTTTTTATTACTGACCTTGGCATAAAAAGTGGGAATGTACTAATTAAGTTTGCAGATGACACCACGTTGGGAGGTATTGCCAATACAGAGGAGGATCGAGATATCATACAGAAAAATCTTGATGACCTTGTAAACTGGAGTATTAGGAATAGAATGAAATTTAATAATGGGAAGTGCAAGGTCACGCATTTAGGGACAAATAACAAGAATTTTTCTTATAAGTTGGGGACGCATCAGTTAAAAGTGACAGAGGAGGAGAAGGACCTGGGCGTACTGGTTGATCACAGGATGACAGTGAGTCGCCAAAGCTAATGCGGTCCTGGGGTGCATCAGAAGGGGTATTTCCAGTAGAGACAGGGAGGTGTTAGTAACGTTATACAAGGTGCTGGTGAGACCTCATCTGGAATATTGTGTGCATGTTTAAGAAAGATGAAGTCAAACTGGAACAGATGCAAAGCAGGGCTACAAGGTTGATTTGCGGAATGGAAAACCGTCCCTATGAGAGCTTGGCTTGTTTAGGCTAATCAAAAGAAGGCTGAGGGGAGATATGATTGCTCTCTATAAATATATCAGAGGGATAAATACCAGGGAGGGAGAGGAATTATTTGAATACAGCACCAATGTGGACACAAGAACAAATGGATACAAACTGTCCATCAGGAAATTTAGGCTTGTAATTAGACGCAGGTTTCTAACCATCAGAGGAGTAAAGTTCTGCAATAGTCTACCAGGGGAAGCTGTGGGGGCAAAAACCATAGTTGCTTTAAAAATGAGCTTGATAAATTTACGGAGGGGATGATCTGATGGGATGGCTTAGTTTGGCAATTGTCCATTTTTTACTACTGGTGATAGATATGCCAGTGACCTGGGAAGGGGCATTAGATGGGGTGGGTTCTGAGTTATTACAGAGAATTTTTTCTTGACTGGCTGTTGTGACTTGCCCGCATGCTCTGGATTTAACTGATCACCATATTTGTGGTCGGGAAGGAATTTTCCCCCAGGGCAGATTGGCTTGGGCATTGGGGTTTTTTTGCCTTCCTCTGTAGCATTGGGTATGGCTCACTTGTTGGTTGATTCTCTGTATTTTAAAGTCTTTAAATCATGATTTTCAAACTTTAATAACTCAGTCATAGGTTAGATGTTCATTGAAGGAGTGGGTGAGTGAGATTTTGTGGCCTGCATTGTGCGGGATGTCAGACTAGATGATCATATTGGTCCCTTCTGACCTTAAAGTCTGTGTGGTCCTGGACTTTAATTTCTTACCTAGCAACCTAAAGTTGGTCTCCATGACCTCTCTCCTACCTCGCATGTCACTGGTATCTACATATACCAGTGACCACTGGCTCCTTCCCAGCACTACTATAAGGCTATCTAGATGTCTCATGAAACCTGTTATCTTTGCACCCAGCAGGCAATCCATCATGCGATTCTCCTGGTCATCACACACTCAACTATGTTTTTGGCATGTCACATGAGTGACTGTAAAAAAATCAGAGTATAGAGCTTTTCTATTCCCCTGGCTTTTATTTTTTTCTCCAACTGCTTTTGGGTCTTGCCTTGCAAATGAAACCAAGTGTTCCAGAAATGGACATTTTTTCCAAAATGTTTTGGAATTTTAATATTTTTTTTGAATTCTCAAAATTTCAGTTTTTTTGAATGTTTATTTCTTCCCTTTTCACTTTTTTTTCCTTTTCATGATGGGTAACTCATTTTGTACCTTAGCCATTCTGATTTTGTTCCTGTCTGATTGTGCTAGCCTTTCGTACTCCTCCTTAGCAATTTGTCCATGTTTCATCTTTTATATTATTTCTTTTTGACTTGCAAAGCATTAAAGAGCTCTTGATGAAGCCCTATTGGCTTGTTATTATTCTTCCTATCTTCTTGCATTGTGACAGTTTACAGTTATGCCTTTCCCATTGTCTCCCTGAGAAACCGCCAGCTCTGCTGAACAGCTTTTGTCCTTAGATTTTCTTCCCATGGTACCTTACCTCTCAGTTTGCTGAGTTTGTTAATGTCTCCTTTTTTGAAGTCCATTGTTCTTATTCTGTTGCTCTCATTCCTTCTCTTAGAATCATAAAATCTATAATTTTATCATCATATTCACCCCTTCAGATTCCCAACTAATTCCTCCCTATTCATCGGAATCAAATCTTACTTCCTTCACCAAATGAAACAAGATCTCGTCCCTAATATATTCCAAGAATTTATTTGACATTTTGTGTTTTGGGCTCTTATTTTTCAAACATATGTCCAGAGAATTAATATCCCTCAATTATTACCAGGTCTTGTGCTTTGGATATTAGTTATTTGTCCTAGAATGCCATCTTCTGATTGGATGTCTATAATATACCCTCACTATGGCTACGTCTACACTTGTTACTTTAGGTCGACTTAGCATGTCCACACTATAAATTTAAGTCGACTTAGGGGGGAACTTACAAAGTCAACCTAGAGCGTCCACACTGGATGACTAGGTCGACTTCTAGGGGCTAGGTGGACCTGGGAGAGGTCCACGGTGGTGGGGGGGCACCCCTTGCCAATTGCCAGGGAGCTCAGCCTTTGCCCCATTGTACCTGGGTACAATGACGCAAAGGGGGACAGGGACTCTGGCAGGGCATAGGGGCAGGATGGGCAGGGCTCTGCCCTGCCCTTTGGGGGGGCATGCCAGGCTGTGCCTGTGCCACCCCCCCTGGCTGGGAGGGCAGTGGGGGAATCCTGGAGAGCCCTAAATCGACTTAGAGTCGACTTGGGGTTACTCCAGGTCTACACTGGCTTAAGTGGACTTTAGAAAGTCGACTTAAGCCTAAAGTCGACTTTAAACCAGGTTTAGTAAAGTCGACTTAATTTTCCTTAAGTCGACTTAAGCAAGCTGCTTAAGTCATCTTAAGGAAAATGTAGTGTAGATGCAGAGTAAATTAAGTCGACTTAAGCAAGCTTAAATCGACTTAATTTACAAGTGTAGATGACATCATCCCTGTTTTCCTTCCTCATATCTTCAGTCAGAAACTTCCAGCAGGCGTGCCTTTTATACCCTTCTGGGCCACACAACAAGTGTAGACAATATTTATGGACAATGCAATACCTCTTCCTTTTTTTACCTGTCGTATCTTCCTGAACTAGCTATACTTTTATACTAATATTCCAGTCTCAAATTTATCCTACCAAGTCTATGTGATACCAGTTACGTCCTAATTTTGCATATGTACTACGAGTTCCAGTTCTTCCTTTTCTGGAACAGAATCCCTTGGTCAAGGAAGCCAAAGCCCTCCTGCTTATATCATATTGAGGCATTTAGTATGTAATGTAGTCTTTTAGAGACATTTTGCCCTCATATACATTTTTTAGACCAGTGGTTCCATTTGTGTTGCCTGGGGGCCAAAAGTGGCTCATGGGGGCTTTCAAAGTGGCCCACGGATCCCCTCCCTCTGACTGGAGTAGGTAGCCAATGCCTAAGGCCCAGGCAGACCACATTTCTCGGGGGCTAAAAGACCAGTGCAGACTACTTGCTTCAGCCAAGGGGATGGGAGATCAGGGCTTCCCTCCCCCTGGCTTGAGCAGGGAGCATGGCAAAGCATTCCACCTATGTCCATAAGTGCTGGAGCCAGAGCCATCCCTTGGGGGGTGGGGTGGGGGGCGAGTGGGGCAATTGCCCTGAGCCCCATGGTTTGGCAGGCCCTGCACGACCCCTGCCCCACCTTGCTGTCCATTCAGCCCTGGCAGGGGGGGAGGCTGGGGCCATAGTGGACACCCTCCCTGCACTGCTTCACAGTGTTCCGTGCCTGCCGCACCCCCAGCTGGCCGGTCTGCCCCAAGGGGCTGGGCGGGGCAGGGTGGGGTGGGCCAGAGTGTGGCTGGGGCTCTAGTCTTAGCCATACACCAGCCCGCCCCACCCCCTGGGACTGACTGGCCGAGGGCGGGGCAGGCACAGAATGCTGCAGAGGTGCAGCACAGGGAGGGTGTCCTCTCTGGCCTCAGGCTCCCCCCACCAGCCGCCCGCAGCATTGAACAGGGCCCCCTCTAGCACGGGGGGCAAGGGCTGTTCCTCTACCATTTTGGCGTGGCAGGGGAGGCACAGGCCAATTGTCCCTGGGCCCAGCACCCCCCTAAGGACGGCCCTGGCTGGAATCAGAGGGTGGGAGCAGTGATCTTCTGTCCCCGTGGCTGCAGAAGGGAGCTACTGCTTAGGGACCCAGGTGGAGCACACAGGGCTATAGGATGTGTGTGGTTACCATGCTGCAACCAAGGAGATCAGTGAGGAGGAAGCCTTCTTGCTGAAGGGGGGGTGGGGGTGGGGCTGCTGGTGGAGACTGGTGGCCCTTCAGGATTGTAAAATAACAAAGGGGTAGCCGTGTTAGTCTATTGTAGAAAGACAACAGAGTCATGTGGCACTTTTAAAGACTAACAGATTTATTTATCTGTTAGTCTTTAAAAGTGCCACAGGACTCTGTTGTCTTTCTGGATTGTAAAATAGTATTTGTGGCCATCAAGTCAACCACTGTTTTAGCCGTACATATGGAACCACTGTTTTAGCCATACATATGGAAGAAAACATACCCTACAAGTTGATTGCCATTTATCTTTCTTTGAATTACATGGGAAGCAATAATATACCAGAGGTAGATAGCATGCAAGACAAAAGTTTGTGTTATATATACTGAAGAATTAAACAGAGGTTTGTCAAACTTTAATAATGAAACATGAAACCAGAGCAGATTTCCCCTGTTTTCAGGTTTCTGGTCTGCCGGTAAAAATAACCAAGGATGATGCAAATCTTTTAATTAATTTATCTCTTACACCTTCCTTAAGCTGTTCCTGGACTACCTAACAGAAGCTTGTTATATAGTTGCTTCAAAGCAGATGAAAAGCACGAAGCCCATTTAGAGGATTAGTTAGTGTTGACCCTAAATAGCTCTAACTTTGATTCTTTTCTTTAACTTTCCCTTTTTATAGCTAACCCTATACATGGTTGATGTTGAGATGTGCAATGTGCAACCATTTTGTTGTAAGTAGAGCTGCAAAATAACTATTTTTTTCAGTTCAGTAGCTAGCAGTAATGTAATCCTCAGGAAAAGGTTTGGATTATACACAGTGGTCCAATCCTTGTATCATTGAAGTCACTGGCAAATTTCCTGTTTACTGAAATTATACCAGGCTTTGGCTGGTGTAGGTATTGTCTTCAGAGCAGCATGGGGGTAATATTTACTCACATAAAGCTGTGACTCTGACTTGAGCATATGTAGTCTCTTGGAGTCGAAAGAATATATTCTGCAATTTATGGTGTTCACTGTGAAAAGTGGTCTACACAGGTGGACCTTTATATATGTAACTTCTTATGCTGATATTTTGATATATGAAATATAAGTCTTCGGCTGAAGATAAGAGTCAGGAAAACAGGAATGATGTCATAGTGAGGGTATATTACAGATATCCAATCAGGAGATGGCATTCTAGGACAAATAAATATACAAAACACAAAACCTGGTAGTAATTGAGGGATATTAACTACTCAGACATCTGTTGAAAAAATAATAGACCAAAACACAAAATGTCAAAATGCTACATTTATATAAAAATGGAATTTTGGGAGCAGAATGAGAGATATGTGCATGTTAGGATGAAATTCTTTTGTTTCCAGAATAGACATTATACCAGATAGCCACTAAAATATAGTAATCATAAAAAAAAAAAAAATCTGTCACATGCAGGTCTATACAGCTTGAAAAGGTTTTATCCATGGGGGATTTAAATTAGAGTTGAGCAGAAAAAAATGAATGGAACAAATTTTCTGTTGTTAGAATGCTGTTCTATCAAAATCTAAAAGCTTTGTGAAAATCTTTCAATTTTGTAGAAATTTCACTTTGGAATAAAACTGAGGAAAAAAGGGGTTCCAACAATGTCAAAGTATCTGGTTTCAACATTGTCATAATGAACATTATAAGCAACTAAAAAAGTCAATACTAAATTAAACAATTTTATGTGAATGAACTACTTCTATCACTTTTATCAACCCGAAACAATCCTTCCTCTGCCCCTTCTACCCCAAAATTTTCCTTCCTGGAGAATTTTGAAATGTTCAGATTTTGTTACAATTCAGAATGAAGCCAAAATGGAAAAAAAATCTCAGATTCCTTCATGAAACTGAATTTCCATCCTTTGCACAACTATAGTGTAAATTTATTAACAGGCACAAATATGGCTAAAAACTAGTTCGAAGATGCATTATCCCACAAAATATGTGGAGCTTTGTGTATATTCTCAATAACATCAGGATGGTTAAAATATCAGGTACCTGTATATGGAAGAGTACACTGAATTAGAATAACCATCATACTTTACACTTCTTACATGACAAAATATAATTCTTCTTCAAAGCACATTAATATTTTGTGTTCTTCTCTGCTAGTTAAATTCCTTGTTTGGAGGAGTGCAGCAGGACTCCTCAGTTGAGGTATCTTTCTATAATTCCAGTTTATGCATGTACAGAATTTTGAAATCTGAGAATGACAAACTCTTGATAGGACAGAATTTCTAAATGAAATTACCTAGCAGCATGAAACAAAGACAGAGAAGATATTACAGCACTGAAAACGATGCTATCATTGATCAATCATAATGTGTAGCAGAAAAACATTTATTCTCACTCATACTCATTCAAACCTCAACTTTTTGCCAAGTCATTTCTCTTTTTTGTTTTTTTGTAAAACATCAATAGATTTCAAATCCTTCCTTATCCAGTTCATTTAGCATCGAGTAAACATTTATCTAACTAATGTTATCAAGAATGAATCTTTTCTAGAGAATAAGTTGTTATGTCTTTCATTTTTGAGACAGTCAATCTGTTTTCCTTTAAGCGTACAATAAAACAATTATTTACATCCGGTGAATGACCTATTTGATCAGTACATTTTGATGTATTTTCAAGATTGTTACTTTCTTGAATACATTCATTTTTTTCTAAACTCTTTGCCAAATAATTTCTTTAAATAATTTTTGACCTGCACCAGTCTGTGAGTGTTCATTGGATCTGGCATTTGAAATTGCTGTTTTGATTGGAATCATAGGTCAGCTAGTATATTTCTGTTCCTATACTGGATGTGAATAATCTAGATTCAATTTCCAGTATGAATTCTTTATAACTGGGAATTTTAAATTCACTTGCTGTAAATATTCAGCAGAAATTTTTTGTTCCAGGGCCTAATAAATCCATGAATATTCTTGCCAGTAAACTTATTTTCTAGAATATTCAATATTATTACAAGTGATTAAATTATAATAGTATAATTTATTTATTAAGTGCCAAAAGCATGCTTCTTGCTGCATGAGACACAAATACTGACAGCACCTTCTATGAAGAGGTTACAATTTAAGAGAGAGAGCATAAACAAGCAAATTGTATTTAAAAATGAAAATCTGAAAATAAAAAGCAAAAACCTCATATTAAGCAATTTAAAATATATTGTACTTGTCTAAATGTCTTCCTTTGCAGTGGAAAGGATTTTAATTTCTTTTACTGTTTGGTTTTTCCATGAGCCTACTTCTATATTTCATATTAACAGGCAATGCTTCCATTACGTATTTGCCTAAGACACAGTAGATATCAAAGATATTTGAAAAGTAAACCCTCTTTTACAGAACTTATGGTATAAAATCTTTCTTAATGTACATCAATGCGTAGAGTAGATGAATGGCTGTAATACCCATGCAGTGTTGACATTTAAAAATGTCATATTTTAGACAAATAATTGGACAACAGGATTTGCACTGTTAGCCCCAGTGCCCAAAAGATAGGCCACTGAAAACAAATATTCAAATTCCTACAGAGGAGACAAAAAGCCAAATGTCTCATAATGAATCACATAAGGAAAGGAATCTTGAAGCTTTTTTACTATAATAATTTCTTCCATGCTGAGAAGTTAATAACCTATTGGCCATGTGTGCTGCTTTTGAACATTAGTTTGAAGAACTTCCATTACTTTTGGTATTAGCTGAGCTGAAAGCAAATTCTTTGCGTCCACCATTATGAAAAGCAGAATTAATTACTCTGCCATTTCAGTCATGAAACAACCAAAACATGCCTTTCAAAGAATGATCTCTCTTTCTACACATACAATACCTGAAAAGATCTTTCAGTCCTCTCTCACCCTAAAACCTTATGCTAGGCCTTGCTCAGCTCATTTACTCACTGATTGTTTTTACTTCAATTTGTCTCTGGGGCTTTCCACAAACAAATTTTCTTTTCCCAGCCATGACGGAACCTTACGTGATGAATTCCATCTCCCCATCTACTCCCTGGATTTAACCTACGTAAACCATGATCATTCTGGCTTTATATGGAGGAAACAAATTTCACTGCAAGGATTAACTCAACATGCACCCACCCACCTCACTGAAGCAAAATCTTATTGAGCTAAAACATGTTTAAATGAGCCTTGTCTTGAGTAGGAAAGTTCCTGGGCAGAAGACTACAAACATTTTTTTAAAAGCCTACTTTGTACTTTCTAACAATGCAAGTGGTATCGGTAATAAGGAACTTTTCAATAGAGCTTCTCATAGCATAAATATTTAGGGTTTAACGTAGCACTGGAAGAAATGAAAACTGTAGCCTTAATAAACATTCCTTTCCTCAGAATTCTGACTGACTCAGCTTCACAAGCTTCAGTCTGTAGTTACATGGACATGAAAAGCTGTTTGCCCTTATGGCAGCTCAGTATGAACCATATTACTGCACTCCTCTGCTGGATTCCTTAGTTAAGATCCTGACAACAAAATCTCCATTCCCTATTAGAGAGACAGAAACCAAGATTATGGCTTCAGTGCTAGACAAAGTAGAAAATAAAATTGAAGTGACAGAACTATCATTTTATATTACTAAAACCTACGTTAAAATACAATAATTATTATTAATTATTATTGTACTTAAAGGCCCAAAACAGGTTGGGGCCAAATTAAATATACTTCAATCACAAGACTATCTATTTCTTCAGGTTGCATGCATAACCCGCCCATAGTTTGGTTTATATCTCTGGTAACGTGAGCAATGAGTGACCTATACAAGCTTAATGTGGATTTCAAAAATTCTCCCCTTATTCCATGGTGACATATCATTTTCGGTTTTCTGACACAAACATGACTAGATGGTACTCTGCTCAGTGAAACAAGCAAAAGATACAGGATCTTATATTTTCTAAAGCCCAAATACCATTTTTATTTATTTATTTTATTAAATAATTCTTCCTTTTCCCAGGTAGCTGGAGTCCGGTCCCCAGGTTTGTCTTTTCTAGGCTTGTTGGTCCAATCTATATCCACTTTGTCCTCCTGTACATAGTGCAGTGGTCCCTAAACTCTGGTGTGCAGCCCTTCAGGGGTGTGTGTAGGAATGTTTTGGGAGTCATGTGGTTAGGCCTAGGCCAGCCCCCAAAGATGCAAGGAGGGAGTGCCATAATTCCAGCCCTGCTCCGCCCCTCCAGATTAGCCCCCCCCCAACTACCTTTAGACCTCAGTCCAGCTCTGCCTCTAAGCCCAGCTCTGCCTCCAGGCCAGATCCACCCCCAGGTCCACTCCACCTCCAGCCCTAGCGCCATTCTACCTCTTGCTTTACCCCTAGTTCAGCCCTGCTCTCATTGTCAATCCGTCCCCAGACCAACTCTGTCTCTAGCCTGTTTCTCCTCCATCTCCAGTTTTGCCCCAAGTTCTGCTGCTGAGGAAACCTTGACTGTGCAGTAATGGAGCAGGGAGGCATGGAGAGATTGTGTTAATGGTGAGGAGAGGGGTCTCACTGCCAATGACACGACTATGCAAGTGGTCCAGCAATGTCACCCCTCTCGCTGTCCTCAAACATCTCATTTGAATGGCTTCAAATCTTCTGAAGTGCCCTCCTTTGGTTGTCCATGTCTCTGATTCATACAAAAGAACTGGACTTTCCATGGTTTTGTAAAGTTGTCCCTTAAGTAGTCTAGGCATTTGTTTATCATAAATCATTCCACTTATCTTACACCAGACTATCCCTGCTTTCAGCAGCCTTACTTGCAATACTCTGTTGAATTGTCCATTTGTTACTTACCAGTCCCCTTGGGTGCTTCTACACGGGCAACTTAGGGTGACTTAAGGACACTTAAATAGACCCACACAAAGCCACATCCACACTGGGCTTTTATTAAGTTGAGTTATGCGCTTCCTTAAGTCAACTTAATAACAGCTTAAGTCGACTTAATAACACCACCTCTGAAGGTCAGCTTAAGCCTTAGGTTGACTTCTTAAGTTAACTTAAAGCCAGTGTGGATGGGGAATAGCGCTGAGTCGACCTTATTAAGTCAACTTAAAGCCAGTGTGGACGGCTATGTCTACTGTTAAGTTGACTTAACAAGGTTGACTTAAGTCAACTTAAAGTGTAGCCACTCTGTTAAGTCGACTTAACAGGGTCGACTTTAACTTGACTTAAAGTTAACCTTGTTAAGTCGACTTAACAGAGTCAACTTTACAAGGGTAGACATAGCCCTAGGTACTTAAATGCAGAAGCCTAATTTAAGTGCTGACCCTCAGTGTTGTTATTCATCTTGAAGACACTCACATGACTTTAGTGTTTTCTATATTCATTTTGAGGTCATAGTTCATTAGTTTCCTGTTCTAGGCATCAGCTGCCTGGATCTAGACCAAATATTGCTCACTTTCAGGCACTGGTGTGATATTGTCCGAATAGAGGAACTTTCTAGTATCTTTGCTTGGATCTGCTTACTTATAAATTTCACCATAGTTATGAATAGTAATAGACTAATCACTGACCCCTGATAGAGTCCAACCTTCACCTCAAAAACATCAGTTTCATCAAAGGGCTACAGCTCTTTTGTCACGTAGTCATCACATAAACCTATCACCAACCCAACCCATGAGAGGAAAAGGTCCTGTGATGTTCCATAGTATCATAGCAGAGGCACTAGAAGTTGTGTTGGTACTTTCTCCAGATTGAGGAAATTACACTCAATGCTTTCTTGCAGCTTCTTTTCCACCAATTATGTACTATCCCTTTTCTTTTTCTAAAACTAGACTGCCTCTTCCTAAACTGGGTCCCACTATTCAGTGAATGCAAATATCTATTATGCTCTCTAATAATTTAATGCAGTGGGACAACATCTTAATTTCTCAGTGCTTTGAACAGTCATGTATGCCATGTGTATTGGTTACCTGTCAGGACTTTCTTCATTTTCTTGTGATTTTCCTCTCTTTCTGAATTGCACACAGGACTTTGCATGAGCCAGGGTACACCAGTCTCTTCAGAGCTGGATAATTTCTGCTGTGACTTCATTCAAACATGACATCTTCTGCAATGCAACCATGATCTCTGCCTCTGATATGTCATATTGACACCCATAATCATCAGTTCACATGATAGTAGTTTAACGTATAAAATAATCAGTAGACCCTCAAAATACTTACCGTCAGTTATTGTGTCTTCTTTGTTAAATGATTCAATTAAATATTTTGACATGAAGATAATACGCTTGTTTGACCTTTTTGTATGAGCCTACAATAATCAGTTATTGTATTTTCCCTTTGTTGCCATTGATCAAAACAATTTCAATATCACTATGGCAGGTAGCACCTATCTAAATGGTCTTTAGCACATAATTGAGGCTGGCTAACATGACAGTCACCAGAAAAGCAAAGACAGGTGAATCCTATGGAGTTTCTGAGTAACCACAGTAAAATCAAGTTGCCTATTTATTCTGGATCTAACTCTTTCTGGTTGGAGCCCATGGATTGTTCTTTCTGGCCCACCAATACAAAAAAAATCTGTGATGAAAATGTTATGTTGTGAGCCTTTGATTACATAATCTCATATTTTTCTTTTTTCAGACTTCTTGTGTTGTAAGCCTATTTGGAACCTTTATAATTCCATTAGTACAATGATGTTTTGTTCCTTTTGATCATTAAATGTTTGAGATCTTGACAAAGATTCACAAGGTTGTCAGCCCAATGCAGCAAATGTGCTACTGAAACTGACCCAGGATGCAAAATTTCGATCCAGATCATAACTTCTCCCTATGTTCAGTAATGTTTAAATCTTAATTTTTTATTGGAACCTGCCTCTAGTAAAAAGTTGATGAGTAACACTTCAAATATCTTAAATTAAGCCCAAATGTGTTTGAAAAATTGGAGGTGGTAGAAAATATAGTATTAGGCTACTCTATTCCTAGAGGCAATTTCTGAATCCATTTGATTTAGGAGTTTATTAAAATTACACAGTGAATTTTCTAGGAAGAGGGCAATAAATAAAATCAATGGCATTTTAATTTGATGGGTTGTTATGATTTACTTCTGTATTCACAATTTCCTCCCAGTTTTAAAATATCTACATTTTAAAAAATGGATGATTTCTCAACTACTGTCCATTATGTATATTGAAAAGGGAATATTCAATTAAATAAACTTTCTTTGTCCTTGTAATTGGCTCTCAGTGGGATAATAAAAATCTTCCTTTAAAAGTGACCTGGGGGAACTTTTACCATATGCTGTTTGGTTTCAAGCAATCACTTTATGAAAACTCAGCACTAAATACTAGCCTACCTGCTTCTTATAGGGCAAAATTCAGCTAAACACTATTATGGATTGGTATTCCTATGGGCTGTTGGAAAAATGGAGGTTAGGGGTCCTTCATACCGCTTTATGACATTCCCCAGGGTACAATCTGGACTGTTGAACAGCAGTGTCCATTTAACTCTCTAACCTGGGGTGCCTTTTAAGATAAACCAATATGGTGGGTTTATTAACTACAGATAGATTTGAAGTGATTACATGTGATGATGCATAACAGTCAGGATTGGCTATGGAAGAAAATAAGAGTATAAATGCAAGTTAATACCTAACTTAACAAGCTAAATGAACTTAAAAGCAAAGGTTTTCCTCACCATGGTTATGTCTACACTTGGTAATTTAAGTCGACTTAGTGTGTCCACACTTAAAAATAAAGTTGACTTAAAGGGGAACTTAAAAAGTCAACCTAGAGCATCCACACTGGACACCTAGGTTAACTTCTAGGGGCGTAGGGGGACCTAGGGGAGGTCCACAGGGGCAGGGGGGACACCCCTTGCCCAATGCCAGGGAGCTCAGCCTTTGCCCCATTGTATCTAGGTACAATGGGGTAAACGGGGACAGGGACCCTGGCAGGGCATAGGGGCAGGGTGGACAGGGCTCTGCCCTGCCAGGTGGGGGGCATGCCAGGCTCCCCCTGTGCCCCCCCTGGCAGGGAGGGCATTGGTGTAGCCCTGGGGTAGCCCTAAGTTGTCTTAGGGCTACCCCACATCTACACTTGCTTAAGTCGACTCTAGGGAGTCGACTTGAGCCTTAGGTCTACTAGGAAGGTGGTTTTATAAAGTCGACTTAATTTTAATTAAGTCGACTTTATTTTCCTTAAGTCGACTTAAGCAGCTTGCTTAAGTTGACTTAAGGAAACCGTAGTGTAGACTCAGGGTAAATTAAGCCAACTTAAGCAAGCTTAAGTCGACTTAATTTACCAGTGCAGATGCAGCCCATCTGGTGCAGTAAATGTTACAGGCTGGCTCTACTTTCAGCATGGGACCTCTCCCCCTTAGTTCAGTGGCATTCAGGTATTCATTGTTGTCAGGAGTAGAGATGGGAGGAGAAGAGATCAGCAGAGGCCACTGTCTGTCATTTGTATACCCCTTTCCCTTCTTTGAGGATTACCTCCATCTGGTGTGCCCGTCAGAAGCAGTCTCTTGTGGATGTGTGGTTTGAACTGTCTTTGTGATGAAATGCAAATTTCTTATTTACTTCTTCCCCTGCTAGAGAATGGCTGCTTATTTAGATGTTGGTCCTTTAACACCAGATTGGGGCCAGTGTGTCTTTGTCTATGTAAAGTTGGTTTATTACAGTATATTTCAGTAACAATCATGCCATAAAATCTTATACCTTTACATATACTGTTGTGACACATTTTTCAACAGGATTATATTAAAAGTGGTGAACATAATGGTATAGACTTTCATACTTTTGCACACCAAAGTTGGAATTTCTGTGCTGGTCGTGTGTAGATGAGCATGAAGGGTCCTGCTGAAGTGAGCTAGGGGAGGAGTCATGTCATCCAGTTACATGGATCATTTGACCCCCAATACCCATGCATGAGACACAGAGAGGCTGCAGCAACTATTATAGTCCAGAGGCTGGAGTTTCAGTCCTTTTGACTGTTTTTGTCTGCCCATACCACTATCTGCATGAAGTCAGAGATCACGCTGGCTCTGTGTGTGAATAAATTTTGCGCATAAGAATTAGCTTGTGCTAAAATTTTATTTGTTTTAAAGAAGTGGAATCTCACTGAGCTTCAACATGTCTAACCAAGTCTTTGGTTGAGTCAGCTTGGTCCTGAACAGAAGGCTATGGAAAGTGATTATATGTTCTTTTTCTTTTTGAAAGTTTGCTTTGCATTTTCTGTGGCTATTAGCTGTAATGATAATAAAGGGCTCTTATGCACAGCATCTGATTGAATGACTATGTGGAGCTTAACATGATATTTCAAGGAAATGAAAATTGGAAAATTAATACATTCCTTGAGTAATTGTCATACAGTGAAATAGCTTTGCCCTAACCAAGCTCTTGGCATCCAGCACAGAGTTTATGGTCATTCTAATTTCTCATTAGCTTAAAATACAGAAATGTCTGTGCTCTCGGAATGAAATGTGCTTCCAAAAATCGATGTTGTTTGATTACTCAGCTGGAATTGTAAACAACACTGAGCACTGAATTTTAATGTACAACATTAAACCCTTGTACTGTTAAAATGGAATGTCTGGTTTCATTGTGTTTATCCTAAAAATGAAAGTTGTGTAACAAGAGAGGGTGAAGTTAATGGAATAGCCCTACCACAGTGCTAATCATCAGAATGGCAGGAGTTGGCACCCCTTCTGCTGGCCTTAGCCAAAAATGTAAGGATCCTCACTCCCAGCTCATTGTGGTCCATTGGCAGCACTTCTTTTAACAAGAGTTTTGCTATTAGTGGCTTTCCTGTTTGACCCCGTCACCACATTCTCTTCTTACTCCTACCTGTGGAGAAAGTAATTGCTAGCCTTAGAGTTCAGAGAGGGCAACCATTTTAATTAACACAGAGTGTGTCTAAACTACAGTAACTTTATCATTTACGCCCTGATGCAGAGAGCACTTGCATACATGCTTCGTACTACCATAGGACTACTTGCAATAGTATAGTTAAGCATGTGCCTAAGCATTTGCAGGATTGGGGCCTTAAAAGGAACACAAAGGGGATGAAAGGGCAGATCCTCAACCGCACTGAAGATTTGATGAGTTTAAAGTATAGCAAGATTCAGTCTCAAAATGGATATAAGGTGGAAGTGGGGAGCCATAAACCCCAAGCCAAGCCTTAGTCCACAAATCCAAAGTAAAAAACTGAGGCTTTTTTTAAATTTAAAGTTTGTATTTTGTCCCTCCCAACTCCATTTTTATATGCCCCCCACCCCATTCATCTAGAACTGGGCAGGAATTTTCCAACAAAGTATTTTGTTATTGGAAAATGCTCATTCATCAAGCAGAAACTGTTACAAGGGCCAGAATCAATGAATTTACATATGCTAAAAAAATTTGACAAAAGAGTTCTGAAATTGTAAAAAAAATTCATTTCAGCATTTTCAAAACTAAAAGTAGTTTTTTGGTTCCAAACATTTTTTTAGGTTGAAATTCTGCTTATATTTTAAAAAAGGTAAAAATAAATGTTAAAAAGTCAAATTTGAAACAAAACATTTTGAAATAATGATTCCCCCCCCCCCCAGGTCATTGATTTTCAAAAATTTTCAAGATTTTGACTTTTTCTCTGGATTCCATTTGGAGAAATTTTTCAGTCTCAAAAATTCCTGTGGGACAGATAAACCATTTTCCAATCACCTCTATTTTTTATCTTTCTTGGCCCAGAAGCACTGCATTCCATAAACAAAGCTATTTTTGTGATTTCCTGGGCTAGGCGAAACCATGGAGTAACATGGAATTCAAAATATTTCCAAACCAATTTAATTTACATCAACATTTTAGATATTTAAGAAGACTGAACATCTGAACTTTTTGTGATTGCTAGTAAAAACAAAATCAGTACTTTTTAGTTGCAACCAACCTTGTTTACTATGGCCTTTTGATAAAGTACTTTGATGTTTGCCACTAATAGCCATATAAAATTGGTCATTTTATAGTACTGAACAGCCTTAACCAAAATCCACTGAAGTCAATGGAAAGACTCACATTGACTTCAGGGGGGTTTAGATCAGTCCTATTGGTAATATAGATAGGCAGTAAATATATCCTTTTCTTTACCAGTTGAATCATGCCCTTTAAGGCCACATGAAATGTCCTTCAAATACCTAACAATGAATACTAAAAAAACCTAAGTGAACATCTTTTTATTCACATTTTAAAAGACATGATATAGGGGAGGGCATAAATGACTTTAAGGTATATTATTCTATTGAAACCAGGTAACTTCCACTAGCACCATTGCTGAGAGATAGCAGGGGCATAGAGGAGGACAGACATTTCTCACCAAGACCCATGTTATAGATTCTGGGGCTTTCTGAACCAGATGTTTCAAAAAACATTTTCATTGTGGACCCCGTCTTAATAGAAATCATCTCACAGAGCACCTTTTCCATTTGCTGTTACGTGGTTGGCCACCCTTGCATTTACAATCCCTGTTACAACAGCCATTGCTTATAATAAAATTTAACATTAATGGCTATATCTACACTTACTAAAATTAGTTTGAATTAGTTAGTTCGAACTAACTAATTCAAACTAATTTTAGTTAGTTCGAATTAGCTTAATTCGAACTAGAAAAAATTAGTTCGAACTAAGCAAGTGCCATTCATGGCACTTGCTTAGTTCGAATTAGCAATCTCCATTGATTTCAATGGGCCGGTTAGTTTGAACTAAGAAATTAGTTCGAATTAACATGGCCACATTGGTTAATTCGAACCAGTTAATTCGAATGAACCCTTACTTCTAATACCCTATTTGAAGTTATTAGTTCGAATTAAGGAAGCCCTTAATTCGAACTAATGAAAGCCTAGTGTAGCCATGGCTTTAGTTAGTTCGAATTAAGCTTCCTTATTTCGAAATAACTTGCCAGTGTAGACATAGCCTTAGAATCATAGTCCAACACCCTACTAAAAGCAGGACCGCTCTCACTAAATCATTCCAGCCAGGATTTTGTCTAACTGGGCCTTAAATATCTCCAAAGATGGAGATTCCACCACCTCCCTTAAGGAAGCTTAATTCGAACTAACTAGGAAAAACATTAAGATGCACATAGGATTTATATCATAGGTTTCCAAACTTCTATTATTGTGTACCCCTCTTCCAGATTTACCGGATGCCTGCCTACTTCTAGGCAGAATACTGGTTTTATATGTTAACTCTTTTAATGCCCAAGTATTATACAAAATGTATGAATTATAGTACATATAAACTCATATAATATGTAGGACTATGATAATAATACATATCATTTAGGGTTTTAGTTTTAATGCATGCTTACTTTTGACCAACTGAAACAATGACTTAATAGTACTACTCACCATTTATGTGATGGATGAGGTTGCTTCTCCGAATACAGGTGTTGAATGTTTGAAGTGATAGCTTGAGACATAAGTTGTTTTCTGTGCAAAGATGCTGGTGATGCTTTGATTTCATTCCAGGGAGTGACGAAATCCACTTTCACACATGTACGTTGTAGCAAACAGCATCAAAACTTTGACATCAGTGTCTGACCATTTGGGGAACTCTGCTCACATTTGGATCCAAAATTCAGCCAACTCCTTTTGCTGGAACTCAGTCTTGAGTCTACTGTCAGTTGAGATGTCCAGGAGCTTCTCTTGTTCTTTAGTGAGAAGTCTTGCAGTGTGGATACTGGAGAAAAATTTGTGAAAGGGTAGTGGACTCATTTGTTTGTGTTTCGAATGAGGAAAAACACTCATGTAATTGGCTCACTGGTCCAGTGAAATGTTACTTGATGTCATCTTTAACACTGCCCTGAAATTGTAGTTTATTTTTTGTCAGGAATTAATGAATGTTTTGGAAACATTCAGTATTGGTTTCCTCCACAGGGCAAGCCCAGAATTCCATCTTTCTTTTATCATTGACTTGATTTTGTCATGGACATTGAAGATAGCTGCATTCAGCCCTAGATTTAGCTCATTCAGACAAGAGAACAAATCTGAATTGTCCAGCTGTGAGAACCAGGCTGTGTAATACACGCAGTGAGAGAGTGAGAATGGATGGTCTGTAAAGAATACTTTGCCCTCGGAGTGAAGTTCAAAGAACCATGCCACGAGCTTGCCCTATGACAGCAATCAAACCTCCATAGGGAGTAACAGATTGATGTGTTCACTTCCCATGTCATTACATAGAGCAGAAAATGTTCTGAAATTCAAGGGTCAAGGTTTTATAAAGTTTACCATCTTCATAGTTTCATCAAGCACCTCCTTCAAGTTGGAAAGCAGGTGTTTAGTACCAGCTGCTTCCCTATGTGTACTGCAATGGATCCACATTGCATTGGGAGTGGCTGCTTTGATATGTGCCACTACCCGACTATGCCTGCCAGTCACTGGCTTTGCTCCTTCAGTGCAGATGCTGATACTTAATAACCAGATGATATCATGTTGATTTATGAAACCATCAAGCAACTGGAAAGTCTCCTCAGCTGTGCTTCTGGTAAACCAGAAAAACAAAACGTCCTTCTGGATTGCCTCTTTGTAAATATGCCACCCATTCACCAGAAGGGGAGCTAAGACTGCCATGTCAGTGGATCTGTTCTGCTGCAGTGCAAAGTCCTTGTTGCTAGTGACACAGTTCACTAATTGAGTTAGGGCATTGCTAGTGATATCATTAATTTGACAGGACTCTGTGCTGTTTGATAATGGCACTAACTGAATTAATTTTAGGGTCTTCTCTCCAAACATAGTGCTTAGCATGTCTGCAGCTGCATATAGCATTAGTTCCTCTGCTAGAGTGTGAGGTTTTCCTGACTTCACAACTTTGTAACTCATTATGCATGATACTTCAAGAGCCTTAATATTGTCAGCAGTGGCAGAGTGCAAAACTTTCTTGCTCACAATTATCTGCACCGGCGTCCCCTTGAAAAAATTCTCAGTGTTTGTTTCCAAGTGTCTGCATAGAAGAGATGGCTTTAGGCTGCAATTTAACAGAACTAACACACTCTGTGCCTGAGGGTATCGGACTGTCTCCAGTTCAAGTAAATCCCATTTCGATATTCTTTTGGTCATATTCATGTATCTTTGATATAAATCCTGTTTTCTCCCTTCTGTTAACATTTTGTTTCCCCAGTTGAGATCCGCATGTTGAGTCAGTAGTTGTCATGTCCCCAGTGATTTCAGCGAGTGCACCACCACATCAAATTTCATCCCTTCATTTTTCATCACTGATTCTTTGTGTGTTCTTCTCAACAGTATCTGTCTTCAGCCATCTGTTGGTATTTCACTGTTATGTACAGCTATAGTTATAGCACCACGTATGCAACCAAAACAAGAAAGTCTGCCTACGTTCTGAGCTTAGTTAGACTGGACAGTGTCGTGGTAAAACAGGACCACTCTTATTTTAGTTAGAATCAAGGCAAACTTTTATTAACAGACAAACATACAAACTATAGCTATAGGGGAGATCCCAGGAGACACACACTTTGTCTCTCTCTGTAGGAGGCACCGCCCTGTGTTACAAGGAATTGTCTTTTAAGCAATTTGTTTTGAGTGACAAATTACAAAGGAATCTCAAGTACTCTGCATTGTATTCCAAAGGGGTACCCGTGTTAGTCTATTGTAGAAAGACAACAGAGTCCTGTGGCACTTTTAAAGACTAACAGATTTATTTATTGCATGAGCTTTCGTGGGAGAAAATCCCACTTCGTCAGACGCTTTGAAGATATCTTCAAAGCGTCTG
>ML685766.1:2071701-2109543 GCA_007922175.1 Pelusios castaneus | reverse complement strand
GTGGAACAGCTGTTCCGCAGTAATGCTAACCATCTTGATTTGAGTGGTTTAACTGTTGCGCGGCAAGAGGATGTTGCCGCGCAACAGGGAAATTGATCGTGTGTACACTACTAGCTTTATTGCGTGGTAAGGAGCCTTACTGTGCAATAAAGTGATCATGTGTACATAGCCTAAGTTAGCCATGGATAGAGCCTGTACAGCTTTGTCTCATCACCACAACAGTTGCTGGGCAACTGAACCCATGCTGAATGGTGACTGGAGGTGAAAGCTCTGTATGTTAGCATCTCTGTGTATTTGTTTTTCATTGGCACATCTTCAAGTACGTTTTCTCCTGTATTTTATAGCTTAAATTCCCACAGAGTTTTAAACTTTCATCTGAGAAACCTATTATTAAAATGCAATAAGGTAATTAATAAATAAAATCCACCATTACACAGTTTCTGCCACATAATCCCCGAGAGCTGTCTTCTGTACTCCCAGGAGCAGGTTTGCCACACTTTGAGAACCTCAGGTTTAGAATTATGTTGTGAACACACATTCACACTGTCTCAGATGTTCCAGTGTACAGATGATGATGGCAAAACCCCCCCTCCAACCTTATTTTTTTACAATGCAAAATATCCCAGAGGATTTATACAGAAAGATTTTTATATTATCTTTTGAGACATCATACTCTGATTATATTTTAAAAGCAGAACTAATAGCTATTGGAATGCATTTCAGTATAAGATTAGCACCAGGAGACTTTGGCTAGAAATGCACTAACTGTATTTGATTTATCACTTAGGCCATTGCTGATGATCTTTTTATACCAAATTTATGCTAAACTTTGGCATAGCAAGAGAAGAGCTGATAGAGTGGTAATGCTGTGGTAATAATACAAAGAACCTTAGATGAATATTATGTTGTTGTGCCTTCAAAATGAATACAATTGAAACACATATTTGATAGCATCCCTATTGTTCTCACACACTCCTGAAGCATGCGTCTCAAGGTAAGTAAGCTAGCATGCCTGAGGGCAAGGGTAAATACACATCTTAGCTATGGCACTGCCACATACTCATGCGAATTTGCAGTATGAAGGGGAGGAGGTGGCGGTAAGGGTGTGCGCTAGGTCTTGAGTTTCAGTAGTCTTCCACCCACAGTCCCACAGTGCAAGGAACTCTTTTCTTCCTAGATCTCGATCCTTACACACAATCTATGTCCTTGTCTCCTTGTGCACTGGTAGTAGCATGTTGCACTGATCTTCTTGTGAAAGCCAAGACTATAACTGGGTTCCAAACAGAACTAAATAGGTCCAAAGAGGATAGCTCCATCAGTGGCTATTATCCAGGATGGACAAGAATGCAAATCCATGCTCTGAAGTGTCCCTAGCCTCTGTTTTTCAGAAGCTGGGAATGGGCAGCAGAGTATTGCTCCTATATTCCCTCTGAGGCACCTGCAACTGGCCACTGTCAGGAGACAGGATTCTGCACTAGAAGGACCATTTCATCCATTGTGGCTGTTCTTATGTTCATAGCCGAACACAGATTTCATTGAATGTTTACAGATGACAATGGGTCCAGCTCCAAGAGTAGCTGCTTGGCCTGTTGAGCATATTCAGGTGCTGATCAATGGGTTGGGCAGTACACCACCCCCCATGATTTCAGCTGGAGGAGCAGAAGGAACATGCACCTCCATCAGGACATTTCACAGAAGCCAAAGAAAGCAGGCATTCAGTAGACTCCAACACAATACTGAGAAGGGATGAGGTCAACAGTCAGTGTAAGACGACTTGTCATACAAGCCCCTTCTATGAGGAGCTTTGTCGGCTGCTGCCAAAGCACCCCCAGTACTGAGGTTAGGGGCTCATAATCCCGTCCTCAACTCTGCCACTTTATTTACTACAAGGTGAGGAGGAAGCAGAGACCACTAAGGACATCCTAGAAGACTGGAAGGGTGAGAAGAAGGTTGAAGAAGCTCCTGATGATGAATGTGAGAAAGACCCTGGTCATGGCAGGAACCAGAATCCCAGGCTGGCTCCCCACTCCACCCACCAGTATCATCTCTTGCTTCGGTGCAAAGTTCCTGATTTTTAAGATCAAGGGCATTTGAAGTAACATGCACTTATTGTTCCTCCCTGGATAATAAGACATGCATTGCTTTGTCTCAGTGTGTTTGAAATGAAATGCTAAAGCTCCATTCTCTTATGAAACAACTTTAATTTCCTCTTCTCCCTCCAGTCCCCACTCTTCTCCACCCTGAAATGGTCCTTACGTGACCTTCCATTATACATTAATGATTTTATTGATTTCTGATGAGCCACAATTATGATGTCAGTGCACTGGATTCTAAAGCTAATCTTTCAGATATGTCAGGAGGGAAAAATCAGTGAGCCCTGGGATCTGTGCATTTCTTGGGCCCCTATTAAGTGGTCATGGTCCTGGAGCAGCACAAACTGGGGTATTGGTGGGTCGTGGAAAGTACTAGTTGTAGAAAGGGAACTTGTAGAAAACAGGCAACTGATTCCCTAAGGAACAGTTACTGAGAGCACTCTTTCTTCCTTGGAAGCTTACAGACTTCCAGCTCTTCTTCCAGTCTGCTGACTTTCCCATCCTTGGAGAAACCAGAAAGAGTGTGGCAGGTGAGAGGTTTGAAGGAAGGTCCTAGAGGGGAAAGGGAACACAATGGTAGAAAACTTACAGTTGGTTGTCTTCTACAGCAAAGTTAGTTAAAGCATACTTTGCTGCCTTGGAAGAGTACACAGTCTGTAGAAGGTCTATTCCTTCCGCTCTATGTAGAAAGCCATGAGAGGGAGTGGAAGAAGGCTATGCTCTGGTGGTCAGCAAAAAAACAGTCCAGTGTCCCTATCCAGTTGTGTGAGGGAAAGGCTTATGGTGCCGATCTGTATCTTTGGGAAAGCTAATAAAGTTGCTGTGTGTGTCTTTCTCTTCCTGACCATTGAACCATTGTGAGGCAGACACAGGCACAGAAGTTCTGGGTAGAACCAGGGGCATTGCTAGTGCTGGGCACAGGGGCCACGCGCATCCAAGCCAGTGCCCTGAGTCTTGAGCTGGCCCAGGAGCCAGGGCCACTGGCCAGTGGTGGCAGCTGCAGGGCCCTGATCTGGCTGGGCTGCTGGGCCGCCGGTGGAAGGGGCTAGAAGCGTGGTGGAGTGGTATGGTGGGGACATGATTTCAGGTGGAGGGGATGGGGTGAGCCTGGGGCTGTGCCCCAAATGGTTTTTGGGGCAGGGGCGCCCCTGGGTAGAACTGGGAGAGGTGGGCATGGTTTGTGATTCAGATCTTATTTTGCATGAAATCTTCATATACTAGCTCAGCATGGCGTCAATTTCCAGTTGAATTGCCTTCCAATTCTGCAAGCATATTTCAGCAAATTTCTGTTGCAGCAAGAACTCCAGTTGGATCTTGAGGTTCAACTTTGGCTGTACAAATCTGCTTGGTCCATTGCGTAGCTGACCAAATCCCTCCATTCGGCCATATGTAGAGGAATGATCATTAGCAGAAATATCTCCCTGGCACAGATTGCTGGATCTCCTCCCCCAGACTGGAAAGCCACTATTTTTTTCCACACTGATTTCTTGAAAATTGCTATGTTCTCCAAATGTTGATCAGCCTTAAAGGAAGAAATTTTGAACTTTTAACATAGCCCTGGAAAGGAATTTCCCCTTCCCTTCCCAAATTGAGACAATCTGAACATTTAAAATTGATAAAAACACTAGTGGATATTTCTCACCATTGTATGCCTCTACTCCTGTCTCAAGGACAGTTAAAAGTTTCTGAGAAGCAAGGATATTCAGACAGTTATATTCTTGTAATACTGAAAAGTATCAAAGTTGTCACTTTCTATAGCAAAATTAGTGTGTGTGTGTGAGAGAGAGAGAGAGAAAGAGAGAGAGAGTGAGTTAGCGTTGGAGATTGGGTTTCTCAGCTTGTTCCAAAGGCCAAAAATATAACGCCTGTCTCTTTCAACTGGCTGGACCTATGTCCCTCAAGAGCAAAACCATGCTGCCATGAGGGCAGGAGTAGCACTCCAGAAGACAAGGGTAGGCAGAGGAGGGCTCTGGATGAGCTGCTCCTAGGAATGGACAGAAGAAATCAGGAGCAAGTTGAATTCTTCAAGGCACAGAAGTGGTTCTTCAGCAGCATGAGATACTTCTGAACTAGTTCCTGCAGGTGAAAACATCTTATATGGAATGAGAGCAGTCTTTAACGGAAAGGCTAATTGAACTGGTGGCTGAAAGGATTTCAGTATTCACTGGCTGCTGAGAACCCAGGATCAGACATATGCCTCCTTCTCCCCCTCCTCTGACTGCTGCCCATGGTGCTGCTGAACCAGAAGATTCTGTTCCAGTGACTTTCCTGACCGACCAGGAAGAAGATACGGAGCCTGCAGACATCCCAGAGCACCGCCATGTACTGACCCTTAAAACTCCTCACAGGAGATGTCCTGGTTTTTCACCAAGATTAATTTTTCCCCTTCATTCACCTTTTTGATGAGGAGGGAAAGGAGATGGTTGCAAAAAGACATTGAACTTTTGGGTGCTTGTGATAGATCCCTGCTTACCACTGTAGCGCCTCCTGCTTGCTGTCCCAGAGAATTGTTCTGGTGGCCACCGTGCCATCTCCAGTTATGTGTCAAAAGTCCTTTCTCCGTTCCTGAACCTACGTCTCCCTGCACTCACAGCGTCCGCTTCATGGCACAGTCCTCTAGCAGGCTTAGTCCCTGCTCCTCTGCCTTCCCATGGGCAGGTGGGAGAGGTGTCTCAGCAGTCCTTAGCCATTTATATCAGTGGCAGTCCAGAGTTGGGCCTTTTCTTCAGGCCCCAGCTGCTCCGTGTCTGTAGTCAGCCCTGCCATGCCTATCCGGCCTTTGGCTCCAGGGGAGGAGTAGTTGCTGGGCCCTGAAAAAGTCTTGCAGTCCACCCCAGCCCCTGCTTCAGGGGTCACAGCTGCCTCATTCCTGAAGCCTGCCATTGCTCTATTCAGGGTACTACAGTGCCCCACTCTGCTGGCCAGACAGCCTTCTCCCTCTGAGCTCCTGACAGGCATTCTTATATGGGCCTGCCTGTCCTTGATTGGCTGCTTCCTCTGATTCCTTTCTGATTGGCTGCTAGTCCTTCTCTGCTGGTGTGGGCTGCCTGCCTCGCCACAGTGTTGTTCTTGGATGTGATCTGTTAATTTTTTAAAAGGATGTTCTGATTTCAAAAATCCTTCCATTAAACCTTCTGCCTTCTACTTTTAATAAATGTTATGCTTGGTTTAACTGTGTGTGGCTTTTCTTCCGGAAGTGTGCTGACCTGAAGGTGGTGTTTTTGGTTTTGGAATGGGCTCCATACCTCCTAGTTTATGCTGTTGCCGTTCCTGTGTGCATAGGTACTGGAACTAGGGATGCTGTACCCCCTGGCTTACAATGGTTTCCATCATTTACAGGGTTTACATCATTGGTCTGAAACCAACAAGATGAAACTCAATAAAGACAAGTGCAAAGTCCTACATGTAAGAAATGGCAACTATGAAATAGGGAATAACAATCTACGTGGTAATACTGCAGAAAATGATCTGGGGTGATAGTGGATCACACACTGGAGAGAATACAGAGGAAGGCAAAGCAAAGTTAAAAAATGGAGCATGTTTAGTTTTGAGATAAAATGACTGAAGGGGCACCTGGTAACAGTCTTCAAATAGAGTAAGGGCTTTTATGATGAAGATGGTGATCTATTGTTCTCCATGTCTACTGAAGGTGGAACAAGTATTAATGGACTTAATCTGCAGCAAGGGAAATTTATGTCAGATATTTGGGAAAAGCTTTCTAACTAACTATAATGGTAGTTACAACCTGGAATAGGCTTCCAAGGAAGGTTGCAGAAGTACCATCATTAGGGTACTAATTTACTAATTTAATTTAACCATTTAAACAAACACCAGTCAGGGATGGTCTTGTAGATTAACTTGTTCCTGCCTCAGCAGCATATTCAAGATTTTTTCATTCTGATTTTTTCATCTTTTGTACAGAACTTGACTGAAATTTCATTTTCATAATGTGAGTTTCACAGGGTGCGTCTACACATACAAATTAAGTCAATTTAAAATTGCTTAAGTCGACTTAATTTAATCTGCATCTACACTACTTTTTCCTTAAATCGATTTAAGCAGCAGCTTAAGTCGATTTAAGGAAAATTAAAGTTGACTTTATAAAACCTCATTTAAAGTTGACTTTACTGGCTAAATCTACTTTATTAAGTTGATTTAGCCAGTGGAGACGCAGATTAGCCCTTAATCGACCTTAAGTCATCTTAAAGGGCTTCAAGGCTCCCCCACTGCCCTGCCTGCCAGGGTGGCTGGCAGAGGCAGAGCCTGGCTGCCCCCCCACAGGGCAGGACAGAGCCCTGCCCACCCTGCTCCTATGCCCTGCCATTGTCCCTGTACTGCTCATCCCCCATTGTACCCAGGTACAATGGGCAAATGCTGAGCCCCCTGGCACTTGGCAAGGGGTGCCCCACCTGCCACCATGGACCAGTCCCAGGTCCATCTAGCCCCTACAAGTCGATTTAGGCATCCAGTGTGGAAACTCTAAGTCGATTCATCAGGGTCCCCGTTAAGTCAACTTAATTTTTGAGTGTAGACATGCTAAATCGACTTAACAAAGTCGACTTAAAGTTGACTTTGTTAAGTCAACTTAGGTAAGTCGACTTAAATTAACAAGTGTAGACATAGCCACAAAGTTATCCAAATGATCAACACTCTCATTTCATTTAGTACTTCTTTTTGAATATATAGCACTGGAAGTTGGGTTTTTTTTAACCTTTTTCTTAACTATCTAGAGTGCACGTGCTAAATATCTAGGCATAATAATTATACTGTCACTAAAATATTCTAATCTCCTTATAATTTAATTAAAACATGTTTGCAGTGGAGTCATTCAGAGATAATGGATTGTGGTGCTTTGCATTCATTTAGCAATTTAAATGAAATCCAGTTCAGTCAAAACAAAAAATGATGCACCCTAATAGCTCTGGGCACAGATTAATTGATACGAAGGTTTTTTTCCCCAGTAATCCTGATATCTTATTGAATAATCATAAATCCCAGTAACACTGGAGAAGACTTCTGGGATTCCCCAAAGTTTTTTGACAGCAGTATTGCATACATGAATATAGACAGATAGTAATTGTTCCCAGGATATTAAAACCTGTACATGGCATGCAGTGTGTATCTGCAACCTTTACCACATAGTCCCTGTTGTAATTATTAATAAGCAACAGCCCTTCCATGTACAATAATTTCCTTTCATGTTTTTCTTCTACTGTTTTCCTCATTAGATCAACCACTTATTCATAACAACATTCTGTCTCTTTCAGTCTATTAAAAAATCATTGTCCTTTTGAATGGGTATGGCTTATTGTCAGATAATGCGTAAATAGTCTTACTGTAAGAAGTGATAGGAAAGCTGGAGATTTCTATTGTTAAAAATATAGGGACTAAATTGAGAGGAGGGGAATGAGGAAGGAAATCACTGCAGGCAATCAAATCAGTTTTACTACTTTGAAAACTTCCATTCAAAATAATATTTGTTTTTCACAAATTGAAACCATTTCCCCAGAACAGTAGTGGTGAAATGCTAATGAAAAGCCAGATTCCCCCACTCTTACTCACACTGAATAGTACCTTATTGTCTGATAACTAACACTCACTTTCATGGGATTACTCAATGGAGCAAGGTACTAAGTGTGAGTAAGGGTGATAGAATCTAGCTCTCAATGGCTGCATCTACACTGGTAAATTAAGTCGACTTAAGCTTGGCTTAAGTTAACTTAATTTGCCCTGCATCTACACTACACTTTGCTTAAGTCTACTTAAGCAGCTTGCTTAAGTCGACTTAAGGACAATAAAGTCGACTTAATGAAAATTAAGTTGACTTTATTAAACCACCTTTCTACTCGACCTAAGGCTTAATTCAACTTTTTAAAGTCAAATTAAGCCAGTGTAGCCTTGGGGTAGCCCTAAGTCGACTTAGGGCTACCCCAGGACTACACCAATGCCCTTCCTGCCAGGGGGGCACAGGTGGAGCCTGGCATGCCCCCCAAAGGGCAGGGCAGGTGGGCTGGGTGTGATACTGTCTGGATTTAGGAAAGCATTTATGATATTATTTTCTATGGATATCTCATAAATGCTATAATCCATAGGAACTATGTCATGTTTGGTATCAATAGAAAGGTAGTAATTTGCTGGGAATGATTATATAGTTTATGTCTAGGAATTCTATTTCGATTAGAAGTTAGGAAATTGATGTTATATCCATACTGTAACTTGTGTCATTCTGGATGAATGCCTTAGACGGGAGGGTGTGAACAACCATTGTCTCCTTAATGTTAAGGAATCTGCCAGGTGATATGGTCCCAGGGAGTAAACTGATGAGCCATTAAGGACACAATGGTTGTATTCTTTATGTCCTTAATGGCTCATCAGGATATTCCCTAGGACCATTCTACCTGGAAAATTCCTAAACATTAAGGAGACATTGGTTGTTCA
Source organism: Pelusios castaneus (assembly GCA_007922175.1). Classification (NCBI taxonomy): domain Eukaryota; kingdom Metazoa; phylum Chordata; order Testudines; family Pelomedusidae; genus Pelusios; species Pelusios castaneus. The sequence goes on along the minus strand of ML685766.1, from coordinate 2,101,012 downwards.
CGCCCTCCCGTCTAAGGCATTCATCCAGAATGACACAAGTTACAGTATGGATATAACATCAATTTCCTAACTTCTAATCGAAATAGAATTCCTAGACATAAACTATATAATCATTCCCAGCAAATTACTACCTTTCTATTGATACCAAACATGACATAGTTCCTATGGATTATAGCATTTATCCATGGAAAATAATATCATAAATGTTTCCCTAAATCCAGACAGCATCAGACACAGGGGTCTGCCCTGCCAGGGTCCCTGTCCCCCTTTGCCCTATTGCAACAGGGGGTGCCCCCCACCATGGACCTGCCCAAGGTCCCCCTAGCCCCACAAAGTCGACCTAGAGCATCCAGTGTGGACGCTCTAGGTCGACTTTGTAAGTTCCCCTTTAAGTCGACTTTAATTTTAAGTGTAGACACACTAAGTCGACTTAACTAAGTCGACTTAGTTAAAGTCGACTTAAAAGTGCAAGTATAGACATAGCCAATGAAATGAAAAGAAGAAGAACTATACACTGGGAGAGAAAAATGGATTTATTTTTTTACACCTCACACTGTTTAATTTTAATAGCTTTCTTTAGACATAATTGTAACCCTATTAACTCCCTCCTTGGGATTTTCTCCAGGAGAGCTTTTTTCATCTCATTGGTAGCCCAGAATGATATCAGCCAGTAGAATGGAAATCATTTTAAGAGAACCAATTGTTAGGTGAAAAGCTGTTGGCAGAGGGTGTTGTTCTACCAACCTTCCTTATCTGAATAGGACCACCGGGGATCCTCATGGCACTGCTCTTCAATAGAAGCTGAAGGATTTGGCCTCAGGTTTAGCCTCGCCCGTCAATCGACAATTATTAATATTCCAGAAAGAATGCATAATTCACCACAGAGCTTCTTAGATCAGTGTTTCTCAATGATTGCTCCGTGGATGCAGTATAGGAAGGCAGAAAGCAGGTTCCTGGTATCAAAGAGGTTAAAAATCACTCTCTTAGGCTAAGTCTATACTCATGGGGGCAAATTCATCTCCGTCAGTTTGTTCATAGGATCATAGGGCTGGAAGGGATCTCACGAGGTCATCTAGTCCAACCCCCTGCTAAAAGCAGGACCACTCCCACTAAATCATCCCAGCCAGGGTTTTCTGGTTCAATTGAGCAGTGAGTGAAGATCACTCAATCGATCCAGAATTCACCTAAGTAACTCCACCCCCATAAGAAGAGTAGTGCTGAGTCAACGGTACGGCATTTCCTTTTGACTCAGCACAGTGGAGCTACGGAGGTAAGTGGGCGTTAGAAAGTCAAAGGAAGATACGCAAGTTATTTTACGTAACTTGTGTATTTCTCTTCTACTGCCTCTGAAAATGGCAGCAAGTGTGGAAGAGGCCATAGATGAACTGACTTCTTCCCACATGAGCATTAAACCTAGAAGGCCCATTACCTACTGTGCTGTATATAAAGATAAATTTTAATTCTTCACTGTGTCACAAATGGTAAGAAGTGGGAGTGTTGCACAGCTAGCATGCAAAGGTAATTGATCAGTCTTGTTAAGAATAGATAGACAATAGCTTACAGCAGTGAGAAAAATCTGATACCCTAACTACTTTTATTGTCTGCCATCTGGGTGTAAGGCTCAATAGGAGCATTTGCCCAGCTCTTCCCTGGTGTGTTGGTACAAATCAGTCTGAATAGGACTTTGGTTTGTAAATTAAAACAATTGTCAGTCTTTAGTGGGGCTTCTGTGCTTTGTAACACTGTAGGGTGGTGGGAAGTGAATCCGTCGCCTGTCATGCTGTTTGATATGAGGCTCCTCAATCAAAGATTGTTAATTGCACACACTGACAATGTACAATACTTTAAAAAGTTAAGCAGGCGTTTAAGGAAAAGTTGGCAATGAAGAAGCAACAACAGAAAAAAAAGTGCATACTTCTTCTTCATGAAGAGTGAAGGAAGATAGTTGAACCAGTCTGTGAAAATAATCATTCTTTGATTGTTTTTGGACAAGTAAAATTGCTCCGATCTCCAGGGGCAAGCATTTAAAACATTGCAGGGCAACAGGGATGTGCTCTGACAGCTCCCTATGGTCTGCATCACAATCGCAGATTAGCAAGAGGTATTGGCTTTAGCGTATGCTGAGTACAACTCCCCATTTTGTTTTCATTGGTTTTCTAGTTTCATACCTGAAAATGTTACAGAGGCCATTTCTACACTTGAGTGCCATCTGAAGTCGACCCTGATAAATCTAAATAATAAAACGAGAGGAGAGAGTCCACACCACACTCCATACTCCAGCTTCTTGCATCCCCATTACCAGCTGTAAACTTGCAGTAACAAGGGTTGCATTATGGGTAGGTGTCCCACAGTGAAACAAAGCTGGTCCCCAGCTCTCCTGCCAGCTAGGCAGTCCCCCGCTAGGGATGCCTCCAGGCCCTGCACCCCTTCAGCCAGCTGGACAACCCCAGCAGGGGAGGGGCAGGGGTGGTTGGAGGGGGAAGGGGAGAGCCTGCCCAGCTGACAGCGGGGCTGCAGGGGACAACATTAGCTCCATGGAGGGGGCTGTGGGGCTAGCAAGGGGAACCAGCTGTCCACATTGAAGCTAGGTGAATTACTAAAATTGCCCTAAACGCTACACCTCCCGGGAGGATGGAATTACAATGTCGACTTAGAGCAGAACTTAATTCGACCTTGCAGCTGCATGAGTGTGTACGCAGGCTGTAGAAGTTCGAAGTAAGCAGCGTTACATTGACCTAAGCCCTCAGTGTAGACCAGGCCAGAGCCTTAGAATTTCATGGAAAATATTGGCAGCTGGTAACTTTGCAGAATTATGTAGAATGTATCTAAATAATAGTAATAAAATAATAATAAACACAATATTCAAGCTATGAGATGGCTGAGTTGTCAGAATCTTTATACTGTTGAGTGTTCTAAGTATGGCTGTATCTACACTGGTAAATTAAGACGACTTAAGCTTGGCTTAAGTCGATTTACTGTGCCCTGTGTCTACACTACACTTTGCTTAAGTAGACTTAAGCAGCTTGCTTAAGTCTACTTAAGCAGCTTGCTTAAGTCGACTTAAGGAAAATAAAGTTGACTTAAGGAAAATAAAGTCGACTTTATTAAACCACCTTTCTACTCGACCTAAGGCTTAATTCGACTTTCTAAAGTTGAATTAAGCCAGTGTAGCCCTGGGGTAGCCCTAAGTCAACTTAGGGCTACCCCAGAGCTACACCAATGCCCTCCCTGCCAGGGGGGGGGGGCACAGGGGGAGCCTGGCATGCCCCCCAAAGGGCAGGGCATGTGGGCACAGTGTGACACTGTCTGGATTTAGGGAAGCATTTATGATATTCTTTTCTATGGATATCTCATAAATACTATAATCCATAGGAACAATGTCATGTTGGGTATCAATAGAAAGGTAGTAATTTGCTGGGAATCATAGAATCATAGAATAATAGGGTTGGAAGGGACCTCATGAGGTCATCTAATCCAACCCCCTGCTAAAAAGCAGGACCACTCCCCCTAAATCACCCCAGCCAGGGTCTTGTCTAACCGAGCCTTAAAAATCTCCAAAGACGGAGATTCTACCACCTCCCTAGATAGCCCATTCCAATGCTTCACCACCCTCCTAGTGAGAAAGATTTTCCTAATATCCAACCTTGACCTCCCCAGCTGTAATTTGATACCATTGCTCCTTGTTCTGTCCTCTGTTACCCCCGAGAACAGCCTAGCTCCCTCCTCTTTGGAGCAACCCTTCAAGTAGTTGAAGGTTGCTATCAAATCTCCCCTCAGTCTTCTCTTCTGTAGACTAAATAAGCCTAGTTCCTTCAGTCTCTCCTCATAAGTCATGTGCCCCAGCCCCCTAATCATTTTTGTTGCCCTCCGCTGGACTCTTTCTAATTTGTCCACATCCTTTCTGTAGTGGGGAGCCCAAAACTGGACACAGTATTCCAGATGTGGCCTGACCAGTGTCGAATAGAGGGGAATTATCACATCCCTCGATCTGCTGGCAATACTCCTACTGATGCAGCCTAATATGGCATTGTCCTTTTTCGCAACAAGGGCACACTGTTGGGTCATATTCATCTTCCCATCCACCATAACCCCCAGGTCCTTTTCTACAGCGCAGCTACTTAGCCGATCGGTCCCTAGCCTGTAGCAGTGCATGGGATTTTTCTGTCCTAAGTGCAGGACTTTGCACTTGTCTTTGTTGAACCTCATGAGGTTTCTTTCAGCCCAGTGTTCCAATTTGTCCAAGTCTCCCTGGATCCTGTCCCTGCCTTCCAGAGTATCTACCATTCCCCCCAACTTGGTGTCATCCGCAAACTTACCAAACACACAGTCTATTCCATCATCAAGATCATTAATGAAGATGTTGAATAGAACTGGCCCCAGGACCGACCCCTGAGGCACTCCACTCGTTACCGGTTGCCAACCAGACATCGAGCCATTGATTCCTACCTGCTGAGCCTGTTGATCTAACCAGTTTTCGATCCACCTTACGGTCCACTCGTCCAACCCATACTTCCTTAACTTGCCAATGAGAATGCTGTGGGAAACCTTATCAAAAGCCTTGCTAAAGTCAAGGTATACCACGTCAACGGCTCTTCCCGCATCCACAAATCCAGTCATCTCATCATAGAAGGAAATCAGCTTGGTCAGGCATGATTTGCCCTTGGTGAATCCATGTTGACTGTTCCTGATCACTCTATTTTCCTCCAAGTGTTTCAGGATGGATTCCTTGAGGACCTGCTCCATGATTTTCCCAGGGATTGAGGTGAGGCTGACCGGTCTGTAGTTCCCCGGATCCTCCTTTTTCCCTTTCTTAAAGATAGGTACTATATTTGCCTTTTTCCAATCCTCCGGGACCACCCCCGTTCGCCACGAGTTCTCAAAGATAATGGCCAGCGGCTCTGCAATCACTTCCCCCAACTCCCTCAGCACCCTCGGATGCAGTTCATCTGGCCCCATGGACTTGTGCACATCCAATTTCATTAAGTGTTCCCTAACCTGACTTTCCATCACCGAGGGCCACTCTTCTCTCCATTCCGCGTTACCCCGTGTAGTAGCCTGGGAGCTGGCCCTCCCTGTGAAGACTGAAGTAAAAAAAGCATTGAGTACTTCAGCCTTCTCTGCATCATCCTCCACGAGGATGCCTGCCCCATTCAGTAAGGGACCTACACCACCTCTGATCCTTTTCTTGTTGCTGATATACTTATAGAACCCCATTCTGTTATCCTTCACATTTCTTGCTAGCTGCAACTCCAATTGTCCTTTGGCCTTCCTGATTTGATCCCTGCAGTCCCGAGCAATATCTTTATACGCCTCCCTTGTCATCTGTCCAAGCTTCCACTTCTTGTAAGCTTCCCTTTTATGTTTCAGCTCCCCGCAGAGTTCCCTGCTAAGCCACGCTGGTCGCTGTCCACATTTGCTGTTCTTTCTGCACATGATTATATAGTTTATGTCTAGGAATTCTATTTTGATTAGAAGTTAAGAATTTGATGTTATATCCATACTTTAACTTGTGTCATTCTGGAGGAATGTCTTAGACAGGAGGGTGTGAACAACCATTGTCTCCTTAATGTTTAGGAATTTGCCAGGTGATATGGTCCCAGGGAGTAAACTGATGAGCCATTAAGGATACAATGGTTGTATTCTTTATGTCCTCAATGGCTCATCAGGATACTCTCTGGGACCATTCTTTGCCCCATTGTACACAGGGGGTGCTCCCCCCCCACCGTGGACCTGCCCAAGGTCCCCCTAGCCCCACAAAGTCGACCTAGAGCATCCAGTGTGGACGCTCTAGGTCAACTTTGTAAGTTTCCCCTTAAGTCGACTTTAATTTTAAGTGTAGACACACTAAGTCGATTTAAAAGTGCAAGTGTAGACATAGCCTATGAGACAAATTCACAGTGATGTTTGATTTCAGTGGGGCTTGGTGCAGGCACAGTGGTCATGTGTAACAAACCGTAAAACAGTTCCACTATTCCATTACAGAAATAATTACATAAAAACAGACTTTCTGGATCACCCCTGTGGGGATATTCTCAATAGTGGGATTTTTATTTTAGAAAACACCCCAGTGCAGACAAAATGTTGGTCTCCAGTGCAGTGACTAATAGAACCTGATTCAGAGGAAGAGAAAGCTAGAGGAATCCACGTACACAGCAAACAGTGTGAGTTTTCCTCTTAGTTTAAGAATAATTATATAGTCTGCTGACAGGTGGAGCCTTGTCCTGCCTTTTGGGGAGATGTAATATGGCATGAAACCCCTCTTTCTGCTGGCAATTTACTAAACTTAATCCAATTTGGACATGATTGTACATGCAAATAGTTTCCTTTGTGCTTGAGATTTTATTTCTGGATTTTTTTTTTCAGAGGGGAAGAGGATAATATTATAACAAGTACTTTTGAGACTAAAAATGGCAGATGACACCATTAGTATCACTGGTATGGAGTATCAAACAAGGGGTACTTAATTATTTCTCCCCACCCCATCCCTCATCAGCCATGTTACACTGTTTTTTATTTGCATCTGTTTTTTATAATTACAGAGGATTTGGCTGTGTAACTGCACTCTGCAAAAACAACAGAAAACAAGGTCCAGGATTAAAGTCCCTGTACATTTAGCAGCTCAAGAAGGAGATGGTGGGCTCTCATTTTCTTCTCTCACTCATACTGCTTTCAAAGTAACACAACTGATTTCAGTAACTCGTGATTTATATCAATGCAAGGGAGAGGAATTTCAGCTGCCATTTCTTAGAAAACAGCTTCTTCTGTAACTCACACTACTAGGAACAGTGGAAGGATCTCTGATACTGAAAATATTGCTGGATTAAATAACAATCGGTCCTTATCTCCTTCATTGACTCAAACAGGAAAAGAAGCTAGAGTCAAAGGCTTACGATCAAAATCTCAGCTTCTTGAAAAACCAATTGCACTATTTCCAGAGGAGAGACGTGTTAGTCTAGGTCAGCAAAACAAACAAGGAGTCCTGTGGCACATTTAGGGTATGTCTACACTAGAAAAGCTAAGTCAGCTCTGTTAAGTCGACTTAAAGCGTCTACATTAAAAACTTAAGTCGACTGCCTGCATCCACACTCGCAGGTGCTAGTCGACGGAGGAGAGCTGGGGCTGGGGGACTTCGGGCAGGACACAAGGGAGCTGCGGTTCCCAACTGGGGTGAGCTGCAGCTGGGGACAAGGAACCACAGCTCTGGGTTGGGGGGATCCGCGGCTCCCTTGTCCCAGGGAGCCGTGGCTCCCTTCTCCCCAGCCTTAGGTTGACTTAGGGAATTAAGTTGACCTAGGGTGTCCACACTGGTTTTAGGTCGACTTAATAAATCGACTTAGCCATTAAGTCGACCTAAAGAGCGGTAGTTATTAAGTCGACTTAAGGAAGCCCTTAAGTTGACTTAATGAAAGCCCGGTGTGGATGCGGTGTTCTTTAGGTCGACTTAAGCGTCCTTAAGTTGACCTAACTTGCAAGTGTAGACATACCCTTAAAGGCTAACAAATTTATTTATCGCGTGAGATTTGTGGGAGAGAGTCCACTTCATCAGACACTTGTAAATGGGGGGGGGGGGGGGGATGGGGGGGGGGGGGGGAAAAATGCGGGGAGGTAAGTTTAATCACAGGATCATTTTCAAGCATTCTATTTTCAAGCATCTGATGAAGTGGGATTTCTCCCATGAAAGCTCATGTGACAAATAAATTTGTTAGTCTTTAAAAGTGCACCAGGACTCCTTATTTGTTTCAATTGTAATGTGAAACACCAGGAACAGGAAGACTCTACATCACCATCACAAGCCCAATTATATATGTCTCCTAACACACTGTATAGTGATTTGTCACTCAGAAAATGTGGGGAAAGAGACTGTGTCATTTTGTAAATTTTCCATTAATTGCATCTAATCATTTGCTTAAATATATTCAAACTTTACTTGCAACAAGCTAAGCCTTAGGTATTTGAAAACTATATTTTCATTCAGTGAGCCAGACTTTTTCCCATTTCTGTTTTTTTATTAACCTTCTCTGGTTCAATCAGCTGTAACAGAAATGAACAAATGCTGTTCCAACAGTTCAGGAAAATGCAACAGTTAGGAGAACACTCTTGATAGCATTAATATCTCCCCCATAATAGACTGAAACTGGGGGTTTTAATGAAGTTAACTTTTTTTGTTCTCTTTATTAAGAGATATCTTTATCATTTCCATTGTCCTCAGAGAATTCAAACACATTTTGGCTGGATCAGTTGTAAACATTTATGCATAGTAACACTGATATGCAGTGATGCTCTATTAACCTACCACTCAAACACTAGGGCTATGTCTACACTTACAAAAGCTAGTTCGAATTAGTTAATTCAAACTAATTCAAACTAATTAATTAACTTAATTCGAATTAGCATGGCCCCACTAGGATGCTAGTTCGAACAAGCCATAACCATGCAGGGCACTTGCTTAGTTCAAACTAGTCAGTTGCAGGAAGGTCAATCTGCCGATTAGTTCGAACTAAGCAGTTAGTTCGAACTAATATGGCCACATTTGACTTACTTGGAATTAAGGGATCGAATTAACCGTTAATTTGAACTAAGCAATTGAATTTATTAGTTCGAATTAAGGAAGCCCTTAATTCGAACTAATGAAAGCCTAGTGTGGCCAAGGTTTAAGTTAGTTTGAATTAAGCTTCCTTAATTCGAACTAACTTGCAAGTGTAGACATAGCCTAGGAGCCTAGGTAAGGGTCGGGCAATTTACTGCAGCATGGGAGAGAGACTACGATTCACACAGATTGACAGTCAGGTATCCCAGTTCCAGGGAGGGAGTGGTCTGTTCGCTATACACTACCGAATGGGCCAGCATAGCTACCCAGCCAGGCACGCTGAGGGGGGACAGAGCAGCTCTGTGGAGCTTGCTTTATTATTTCTAGATTCCCTGGAGTGGTGAAAATATTGAGGTTGCTACAGTTGCCTGTTGAAATAGTTTGGTCTATTGTCATTCAAAATGTCATTGTGTTTACTTCACTACTGGAACAGGAACTTCAGTGGGACGTAAGCACATGCTTAAAGTGAGGAGTTTGGAGACAATTTTTTCGGTATATTTTAGTTTCTTTAACTCTCGTTTTCAGGGATATAGGACAAGTGAAAGTCAAGTTCTTTTTAAACTCAGTAGTTCAGTCAAAGGTGCTATTCCCTTTGACACACATAAAATGCCAGACCCTTTCCATTTTTAGAGAAAGCCCAATTAAATAATTGGTGCCTACCTGAACAATAACAACAAATGCCGACTTAATCTGAGGTGGTGAAAATCCCTTTGGCATATGGGGCATGGTTATGGATGTCTGACCTTACATGGCTGCCATTGCCAAAATTAAAACCAGTTGTTGGATAATTAAAGGTAAGTGCAAATGTGCTGGTATGCATCCATGCTGATTGGGAAGTGCCAGAGTAGCCATGAGTACCAGGAGCCACATTAATTTTTCAGGATTAACCTCAAAGTATGAAAGAAATAAAATTAGAAAAGAACCAAGCTGAATGAAATGTTTGGGCGCCTTCAAATCATGGACTAATGTCAGAGGCTTTTCTCACCGAGATCATTATTTCAATTCCATTCTCACAGAGAAGGGATAAGTAGGATATATAAGACGAATTGCAACTGAAGGCATTATGGTCATTAGTAAGTCCATCAATACAACCCCTTCTTTCTGACATCAAAGACAAGCAGCTGTTAGTGAATAGATCCAAGGCTTTCACTGCTCAGCTGGAATTGTAGTGATGTCAGTTTCTATAGGCAGCATCTGTTGCTCCCCATGAAAAAACACAACTCCTGTGCCTCTGTATTTACCTGTGGCACTTTGCTCTTTTGTTAAACACTGCTTTTTAAAGAAGTACCAGATATATTACACCATGGATTAAATATGAATAAAATTAATTACCAATGAATTAAAAATTGTACCCACCATGTTGTATGTGGCCAGACCAGGGGCTTTCAGAGATCAGGATGCAGTACCAACAGTTGAATAGAAATAGTATGAATAGTATGAATAGAATTCATAAAGAATTTATGCATTAAGCTGTATATCCATGCATCGATTATATATAGCTTTCTTTTGAACATACCAGGGGGCGCATCTACATTTGTAAATTAAGTTAACTTAAGCTTGCTTAAGTCAACTTAATTTACTCTGCACCTACACTACACTTTCCTTAAGTCGACTTAAGCAGCTGGTTAAGTCGAGTTAAGGAAAAATTAAGTCGACTTTGTTAAACCTACTTTTAAGTCGACTTTCTGCTTAAGTCGACTTTCTAAAGTTGACTTAAACCAGTGTAGACGTGGCGTAGCCCTAAGTTGACTCAAAGTCGACTTAGGGCTCTCAAGAACTTCCCCACTGCCCTCCCTGCCAGGGTGGCTGGCACAGGGAGAGCCTGGCATGCCCTCACACAGGGCAGGGCAGAGCCCTGCCCACCCTGCCCCTATGCCCTGCCAGGGTCCCTGTCTCCCTTTGCCCCATTGTACCCAGGGTGCTCCCCCTGCCACCATGGACCAGTCCCAGGTCCACTTAGCCCCTACAAGTCGACCTAGGCATCCAGTGTGGACGCTCTAGGTCAACTTTGTAGGGTCCTCTGAAAGTCGACTTAAAATTAAGTGTGGAGATGCTAAGTCGACTTAACAAAGTCGACTTAAAGTCAACTTTGTTAAGTCGACTTAGCTAAGTCAACTTAAATTAACAAGTGTAGACATAGCCAGGGCTGATCAAATGGCCTTAGCAGCAATTTATTTGGATCTTCATTAAAATTGGACTCAAATTCCCTGCCACCACTTAATCTTGCTACTTCTTCTAGATAAAACTGTCCAGGATGGGAGTCCATATACAATGACACTGGAATGCAATTTATTGCTTGGTCTATATTGTTGAGATTAGCCCCTTTGCAGTCACTGGTGGCTGACAATGAGTGTAACTGCACTGAGTACAAATACCTAGACAGACAAGGAGAGTGGTGCATTGCACCACTTGAATTTACTTGGCCTTCAAGCTGACTTCTGGATTAATTAATACCAGGCAGTCCATATTAGGGATTTGCACTGATTAAATAGATAGATGTGCATGGCACATTTCTCTATTGCGGACAGGGCCCTACAGCAGTGGCTTTCAAATTCAGGGTTGGGACCCAGTACTGGGTGGCAGACCCTCAGGCACTGGGTTGCGGCACCTCCTGTTGCCACCACCAAAAGACTGGAATGCATTGCTCAAAGATGTAATTTTTGGATTGTGGGCAGAAGTAATTTTTTTTCAACTAGGTCCCTAGAAAAAAAGTTTGAAAACCACTTTTTCACTTAATGGTCATGTCAGAGACAATGCCCTTTGGACCTACCCAGTGAATCTGTCTTCAATTAACTCTCCATGCTAATGGATTAAAATGCTTGGGGATAAAAAAAGTCACACAGTTTAATACTAAATCTGCAGCTTACTTCTGTTATCCACCGATATCACATTTGGTATGCTCCGATTCCCATAGGATTGTTCCGCTCTTTGAGGAAATATCAGGTTCCAAAGGGGTAGCCATGTTAGTCTATTGCAGAAAAACAAAGAGTCCTGTGGCACGCTCATGCGATAAATAAATCTGTTAGTTTTTAAAAGTGCCACTGGACTCTGTTTGGTTTTCTGAAATGGCAGGGGTATTGAGGACCAGTGCATTGGCAAAGTTGTGAGGAAACAATTTAAGCCTGGCTCCTGTGAGTGCTATTAATCCTTCATTTGTGATGAGCACCAGATACACTCAAAACACAAACGGAAAGAAATCAGGTGACCATATCCTTCCCAGAACTTTGAAGATCCAAAAGCAGAGCAGGATTTATTTAGTGACAAGATAATGATTTTTAACTTCTTTAAAAATCAGTCTCAGCAGAGTACTGCAAATACAAATGAAAAATTAACAGAAACGTGTGGGGAGTAATAAGCACCTATATAAAATAAAGCCTGGATTGTCCCTATACACTTGGGACAGCTGGCCACCCTAGCTCATTAGTCACTTCTTTTCAGGTCACTAAACTGCTCATCACATGAAAGGGAAAAAGAACTGAACATTAACATTCTTGGTTTTGTTGCATTATATTTTAAAATAGCCACACACCAGATTCCAAGTCTGATATTTTTCTTAAACAAAAATCCCTTATCTACATAAACCTAACTGCAGGGCTAGAGACTAACATGCTGATTCCACAAACATATGCAAGTTCCATGAAATTCATACTGAACTTATCTATTTTGGGCAAACGAGTGTCCGCTCTGAGTTATAGATCCTTGCTCTTCAACAGCAGAAAATAAATCATGATTTCTGTTCTGATACGGCCAAGACTTCCAGTTAACTTTAGTAGGCATTGGAGAGGGTCTTTTGTGGCTCATATCCTCTTCTTACGGATACATCTTAGCATCATAATATTGATAACAGAAGAATAAAGTAAAAGGAATTCTAGTTTATTATTCATGAGTTTCTACTTGAGTGTCAAAAATAAATTTTATTTTAGCCCATTGCTTATTATATCTAACTTAGATTTTCTTATATATCACTACCCAACAGCTGAATACATGCCTAGATATACTTCCTTAAGAACTGAAACCAAAGATTGTCATTTGAGATTTCTGTATGTTTTTTTCTGGTCCTGGGGAGATACCCAACATCACCAACCCTTAGACTGAAAGAATTCAAGCAACCTTTTACATCACTAAAAACTCAATCTTATTCTCAATGGCAATGTCTACGCTAGCAATTTAGGATGACTTAAGAATGCTTAAATTGACCTAAATTACTCCATGTCCACACCGGGTTTTCATTTAGTTGACTTAAGGGCATTCTTAAATTGACTTAATAACTACTGCCTGTTAGGTTGACTTAAGGTCTAAGTCAACCTTATTAAGTCAACCTAACACTGGTGTGGATACCCTAGGCCAACTTAATTACTTAAGTCGACCTAGGGCTGGGGGAAGAGAGCCATGGCTTGGGCACAAAGGAGCCCCAGGGGCTCCTGGGGAAGAGAGCCGCTGGCAGCGAGCCGATGGCGGCTATCTTCCCCGGCACTCGGCGGACAGGGGAACCTCCGGGGATCTCCTGTCCGCAGAGTGCCGGTGGCTGTCTTCGTCGGGACCTGGGTGGATCCCGGCAAGAAGGGAGTGTGGCTCTTTTCTTGCCGGGACCCGTGGGTCTCGGCGAGAAGGGAGCCTCGGGTCCCAGCGAGAAAGGAGCCGTGGGTCCCTTCTCAGCAGGGACCACGGCTCTCTTCTCAGCAGGGAATCAAGGCCCTGTCTACACTTGAAAAGTTAAGTCGACTTGTTAAGTCGACTTAACAGAGTTGACTTAACTTTTTAAGTGTAGACATAGCCATTGATGTCAGTTTAAAGGCTCCTATTCATTGCACTGAGAAGTGGCTCATACCTTAAATGAGGATCTTGAGTAAAATCCTTTGCTGCTTGGCTTCTCTTACTATGAAACAGAAACAGGGCAACTAATTACATTTTAGAAACAATTTTAAAATCTACTTTATGTACAGATATCATTATTAACGTTATTAGTGTAAGGTCTAGAGACCCCAGTTAAAGTAAAGGCACTACAGCACAGGGTGCAGTAAAATCACATAGTAAGTGATGATCCCCACCCCAAAAAATTTACACTCCCATTTTAGACAAGATGTAACATGTGAGCGTGACAAATAAAAAAAACCCCAAAAAACTTTAGGTCCTCTGGTTACATGGTTAACAATTTCACAGCTTGAAGTTTTCATATGATTTCAAGTTTTTGAAAAATATAATTTAAAGGATTAATTACCCTATATGATCTTTTGGTCTTTGAATTCTTTTTACTACAGCACCAAAGAACAAAAAACAAATCACAAAACAAAGACAGACCTGTAAAATAATGGTAGCTTCCTCTACAATTTACTTAAAACTCTTCCTTAGATATGGAACCAAAATGAATATCCTATCATGTTGTGTATTTGGGCCAGAAATTTCCTCCAGGGTCGTACATTAACAAGAATTTTTCATAGATAACAAGCACATCAATCTCTTTCTTTCTATGATATAAAATTAAGTTTTAATTTATCAAGAAAAGATTTTCCATGTGGACTCGGATACAAACAAATCAAAGTAATATTGCTAAAAGGTGTGATTTCAAATAACTTGCTTCATCAAATACATTTCCCCCTTTTTATAATGCACACATATAGCAATGTATCCTGGACCTGTTTGATCTTTAATCAGATTTGCAGGTCATTTGCTAGATTTATTTATTTATTTAATCTGGCAAAGGAAGAATGAAAGAAAATTAAGTTTAGAACATTCTAATTAATTGATTAAAGGCTGATTTTTCAAGATTCTAGTTTTACACTCAAAAGAGGAACGGAGCCTTTCTGAAACCTTCAGAAAATTCACCGTGTTCCATTGTGTACTACCTTCTTTTCACTGGTTGATAGAATATTATATCCCTTTAAAATGTTTTCAGTGCAGTGGCCTGCAACTCATCTTCAGATACTCCTGTTGTGACTATTACTGTAATGCTAACATTTCATTTGTGAATAATACTGAGTTTAAATATATCCTAGAAGTGGAGTCTGAAGAGAGGTTATTAAAATCAATATGAATAATGCGGGAATGTGCAGTACAAATTACTTGGATCCCACTAAAATAGTCTAGCTTTGAATAGGATTCGTGAAATGGAATAATTCCTTTCAAGTGCATATAATTAACACCCACATACACCAGCTTTTCCCCCTTTGTTTCTCAGAGGAGACATTTTACATGTGGGTCTTCCTTCACCCCACAAAGGGATTGTGCCCCTGCCCCCCTTTGCTCCCTGCCCTCCCAGGGAGCCCCCTATTGGCCTGGGTATCCTAGCAGAAGGGAGAGAGGAAGAGAATGGGCTTCATCCTTCCAAGTTGCATAAGGAAAAAGTACTGCAGGGGGAATCTGGAGGTCACAATGGCTCACAAAGCTAAACATGAGTCACCAGCATAACACCATTGCAAAGAAAACAAAAATCATTTTGAGGTGGATTAGCAGAAGTGTTATAAGCAAGACAGGAGAAGTAATTCTTCTGCTAAACCTCATGCTGAGTAGACCTCAATTGGAGTATAGTGTCCAGTTCTGGGGGGGGGGGGGGGCACATTTCAGAAAAGATGTGGACAAACTGGAGAAAGTCCAGAGAAGAGCATCAAAAATGATTAAAGGTTTAGAAAATCACTTATGAGGGAAAATTGAAAACATAGGGTTTATTTAGTCTGGAGAAGAGAAGACTGAGAAGGCAGGGCTGAATTACAGTAGGGGCTTTAGGGGCTGAAGTGCCTGGGGTCAGCCAAAAGGGGGGCCACAGGCTCCAGACCCTAAGACCTCTATCCAGCTCCCCCTCGCCTAGGGTTACCAGACATCTGGCAAAAGGAGGACATGTCCTCCTTTTTACCTTCATGTCCTCTGTCCAGCAGGCATTTTAAATATACATGATTTTGTCTGGCTTTTTACTTAGATTAAAATCTCAGTTTTTTATATGAAGCTACCGTATATGCTTGCTTATAAGCCTAGAATTTTAGGATCCAAAATATGCCTGAAAAGCTGGGTTTGGCTAATCCGCGGATCACAGCCAAAACCGGGGAGGAAGGCTGCGTTCCAGTGCGTTCCATCCAGGGGCCCAGCAAAGCAGCAGACTTGGGTGGAATGCTTGTTCTGACCTGTCCTGCTGCAGCCAGGCTGAGGAGTTTCAAACCTCCAGCTCTGAGCATGCTCCAACAGAGTGTGCTCGGGGCGGAAGGGGCCTGATCCAGGAGAGGCTCTGCCGGCCACCGCTGCAGCTCTGGACCTCCGGCCAGGTAAGGGGGGCTGGGAAGGGGCCACGGGGGGAGGGAGCGGGCAGAGGAGCCAGGAAGGTGTCGTGGGGGCGGGCAGAGGATCATGGAAGGGGTCCCAGGGGGCGGGGGCAGAGGATTGTGGAAGGGGCCATGGGCGGGCAGAGGAGCAGGGAAGGGGTTGCGGGGGTGGGCAGATCTTAGTACTACATTTTCTCCATATCCTCCTTTTCGTAGTTCCCTGTCCTCCTTTCCATGCTTTGGTGTCTGGTAACCCTACCCTCGCCCCACTCAGCTCCAGTGGGGTTAGAGAGCTGAGAGGCTCCTGCCGTGCTTGCTCTGTGCTCCCACCCCATCCCTGGGCCGGCTGGTCTGCTCCTGGGGACAGAGTGGGGCGAGCCAGTGCCTGTTCGTTCCAGCTGGGGACAGGGCCTGTTGGATCTTGGGATGGCCTCCTCTACTCCAGCATGGCCTCTGCTGCTCTGTTATGGCCTTTTAGGCCCACGGCCCTGGGTGGGCTGCTCCGGGGGCCATGCCATGCATCAGCCGGCCTTGCCCTTGGGGGCACACTGGCCAGAGTGGGGCAGGGGTGGGAACACCCTTTGGCCCCAGCACCCCTCCCCCTCATCCCGTGACAGTCTTTCATGCTGGGTGGGTGGGGGCCCAGGCAGTGTGGGTGGCTCCACTGTCGGTGACAGCCCATGGCCCCCAGGCTGGTTAATCTGGCCCTGTGAGGAGGAACATGATAACAGATTTCACGTAATTGAAAGGTTATTACAAGAAGGAGGGCAAAAATTATTCTCTTTAACCTCTGAAGATAGGACCAGAAACAATTGTCTTAAATTACAGCAAGGGCAGTTTAGGTTGGACATTAGACAAAACTTCCTAACTGTCAGGGTAGTTAAGCACTGGAATAAATTACCTATGGAAGTTGTGAATTCTCCATCATTGGAGATTTTTAAGAGCAGTCAAGACACACATCGGTCCAGGGTGGCCTAGATAATGCTTGGTCCTGCCTTAAGTGCAGGGAACTGAATTAGAAGACCTCTTGAGGTCCCTTCCAGTCCTATGATGGCTTTAGTTGACTGTGTTATTTTAGGGTGTTTCCACTACATATAGGCTTTAACTTCACTATATCTTTTTTAAAATTCATGTTAGGGAATAGATGATGAATACACAATCTGCTCTTTTAAACTGTCATGAAGCTGAGTACATTGAATATCATTTCCCTTTCTCACTTCAGTATTTGGTAAAAGAAGAAATAATTGCTGGACCTTTTGTCTATATTCATGACAAAGATGAGATTGTCTCTATAAACTTCATCTTGTTTCATTGCAAAAGCACTTTGAGCAAGAGTGACTTATCAAAATATTGCTGTGCTTCATATGCTTTGTTCTCTTTCCTCAGACACAGATTATATCAAAAGTCGAAAATGGAATAAGATTAATGCATTCTGTAATGAAAACTGCAAGAAGCTGAGAAAGCGGTATATTAATAATTTTTTGTGACTAGTTTATGTGTTTAATCTCATGAATTTCTGGGGCTATTTGCACATAGAATAAGGGCTGTAATACTGGAAGTCTATTAGTTATATGTGAAGTTTTTACTTCATAGTAAGCATCCATGGAACAGTTTTTCATGAAAGTTCCTATATATATATATATATATATATATATCAAATCAACAGTATATGAACCATACACAGACATACAAATCCTCTGTCAACTTCCTCACAGTCCATCAGCACCATTCATAGCTGTTTAGTATAGTTAGAATGACTACAAGTTCTGGATTTTACAGGGTGAACCTTGAATCAAGGGTCTTTCCTGCCAGAAATCTCTCATTTTGTCATGGTCCTCATAATAGAGTGCACATGTTCCAGACATGTGCTAATAGGCAGATGGGGAGGCTGAAGAAGACATATAATATTCATTTGTGGGATACTGCTCCCTGGAACTCATTTATCATTTGCAATAGAAATCTGCTACTGAGCTTACTGTCCTTGTGACCATCTATCGGGATCATTTAATCTTGCTTAACACTTTAGGTTTTAAAAGACCATTATGACTGAGAGCTATAAGGACACGTTCACATAAACTTGATTGTGTGGTGGCATTAGATAGCAGAAATGGATGGATGTGCAAGGGAGAAGGTTATATAATGGGGTGTTCTTAAGGAAGTCCATTAACGAGTTGTTACATCCTGGTATGGGAAGAAAAAAGGTAGGATAAGGATGGAGGAGGTGATATATCAGAGAAGGGGTCATGACCTTAAGGTGGGTGGGAAGGAGACTAGGGTTATCAGATAGCAAGTGTGAAAAATCATGAAACATTTTTTGGGTGGGGATGGAGGGGAATATAGTTGCATATATAAGACAAAATCCCTAATATCAGGACAGTCTTGATGATATGGGATGTCTGGTCTCTCAAAAGGAGACAGAGTGTGAAAGTAAGAGAGAGTGAAAGAGGAAGTTAGATGAGAATAAGACAATCCTATGGAAATCTTATTGCTGGCTTTTCATTAAGTCAATATAGGCTTTTTGGGGCATGGCTTAATAACCCACCTTGTGATCATTGCCCCCAAAAGCTTGAAATGTATGGAATATTAGGTTTGGGTTTGTTATTTCTCTACTGAATGGGACTTGCTATCCCTATTATAAAATGAAGAAATACTTTGTTACATGTTAGTTACACTTTTACATATTAGGTTGAATTCAAGAGAAGTTTTCTACCACTAAACAGATTTAAAACCTCACCTCCAATATAAAAACCCATGAAATAAGCTAAGATCGCAAACAATTCTGACTCTGACTTTAATGCATAATTCTCATGATAGAACATTAAACAAAAATGTAGAAAGAGGGTATAGTTAATGGGAACTTATAGCATAGCAATAGCACATAGCAAGAGTAGGCCCAAGCCTGAACCAATCTTCAAAGGTCTAAAATAGAACTTGCTCACTCAAACCCAATACCAAGAACTCAGCCGGCACTCTAGTTGCCCACACGAGGAATGCGAGTCCTATACCTATAAATAAGTACAGGAGATAGAGGTATGAGAGCCGCTCCATGCCAAAGGTGCAAAAAGCTTTAACACCAAAAGCGAGGTGTGAAAAGCTCAAGACATCCTGCAGCTTGAGAAAAAGGGGTGCAAAACCCTATAAATATGACTGCCAGAAACCAGAAGGCAGGGTGCATCCTCCAAGAGTGATCCCAAGAACACGGTTCAAAGGCGCTCTTGTTTTTTGGTCATCGGATCGCGGTCATCCGCTCCTCAAAGTCTCCCACCTTTCCCCAGTAGAATTCCGAGTGACGAGTCTGACACGCCGGTGAAAGTTCGGTGAGCAATGAGAAGTTTGACTTCTCCTGGTAATTATATGGGCCTCGGTGAAGGCTGGTTCATTTTTAAAGTTAAAGGCTGGTTTGACTAGTCCAAGAAAATTAAAGCTGGTTTGACTGGCTGAAGGATAGTTAGGGCTGCCGTAATTGCAGCAGGAAGGTTGCCGGAGTTGCAACTGGATAAAATAGTTAGTTCCCCGAACCCTTAGGGTAATAAGGGATATCGGGCTAAGGTTAGGGAAAACGTAGGTGAACCCCGTTCCCTTGGGGCACAAGGGATTTAGTTAGCAAACCCCGAACCCTGGGGAGAAAGGGCATTAGTCGTAGGGACTTAATAATTAGAACTAGATTTTAGCCTTTAAAATAATAAGCGCTTCCTCTTTAAGCAATTGCTCTTTAAGTCTTGTTGCGACCTAGTCATTGGTAAAAATATTAATCAGAACTAAATCAGTGAATTTTATTAAAAGTGTTCAAGAGTCATCTAAAACCATGGTATTCAGCAATAAATGTTTCTTATTCACAATCCACCTTGTCCTCTTGTTACTCCCCATTTCTTTGTTAGTTTCCTTTGCTCCCCTTTCCTTTTCCCTACTCCCCCCATGGGAACAATATCTTGGCCCCTTAATGTTCATTTGGGTTGTTGGCTGGATCGGTTCAACCCTCTATTATTTAACTCCCCTGACCACTGATGTTTCGGCAAGTGCCTCCACTTAGTCACCGGATAAGAGTCGGGCTATTATCCCGACGGTCAAAGAACCCACTGTCTGCTCACAACCCCCGATGAGCAACACCCTGGGGGTGGACGTTAAACAAGGTGTATGTGAGCAAAAAACATCTCCATGACTACTTTGTCCATGTGTTTCAATGTATTTTAGTTATAAACATACAACAATCACTATTAAGAAGGCAGCATGTACCAAAGTTAACATATACAAATATGGCAGCTTTGCAGGTACAGAATAAGAAATAGCTGCAGTGTCTCAGATATCACAGTATAATAACCATTGGTAAATACTTTTCAGTGGGAACTACTGAAGGAATCACAGCTGGCTTGGGCACCAACAAAAAGTTTTGAAAAGTAGAGCTCTGTGTGGTTACAAAATTTGTACCCACATCCAATCCATGATCCATAAACATAGTCTGCAGGTATCCACAGATCTGCAGGGCTCTAGTAAGGGGGACTCTTCCAGTTTGTAGGGTAGTCTAGATTATGGGCCTGATCCAAAACCAACTCAAGTCAAGGGAAAGATTTCTAGTCACTTCAGTGTGCTTTGGATCAGGCCCTAAATACTAAATTCACCCACGTGAAATGTGCTTTGTTTTCATTAGGGATTGAGCAGGGGCGTTGCTGGATAGCAAAAAGATCCAGGGCTGTGGCCCCCAGCCCACCCCTGCCCCCAAACCCCCACTCCATCCCTCCTAACTCCCCAGCTTCCCCCATCTTCACTCCACCCTCCTTCAGCCCCCAAATCCCCATCACACCTCCCCAGGCCCCTCCGTCCCTAACCCTCACTCATCCCCCAACCTCCTCCATCCCTCTCCAGCCCCCCACCTAGTCCCCCTCCAGCCATCCAAACCCCCTCCACCCCTCCCCAGCCCCCACCAGTCTCCTTGTCCCCATGTCCCCTCCACCCCTCTCCAGGCCTCTAACTCCATCCATCCCTCCCCAGCTCCCCACCCAGTCCCCCTCCAGCTGCCCATAGTCCTCTCCACTGCTACCCAGCCCCTACCCAGTCTCCTTCTCCCCATGCCCCCTTCACAGGCCACTAACTTCATCCATCCCTCCCCAGCCCCCCATGAAGTCCCCACTCCTGCCGTGCATAGTCCCCTCCACCACTACCCAGACCCCAGCCAGTCTCCTTGTCCCCTCCACCCCCCTCCAGGCCTCTAACCCAGCCACTCTCCTTGTCCCCTCCACCCCTCTCCAGGCCTCCCTCCAGCCCCTTCCCAGCCCCCTTATCTGGCCGGAGGCTCGGAGCTGCAGGGACGGCCGGCAGAGCCGCTTCTGGGCCAGGCCACTCCCACCCTGAGCACGCTCTGTCTGAGCATGCTCAGGGCGGGAGATTTGAATCTCCCCAGCCTGGCCGCAGCAGGAGTCTGCGGATTCGCTGGGGCCCCTGGGTGGAACGCAGCGTTCCGCCTGGATGCGCATGTGCCTGCTGGGGAAAATAGATTCGGGGCTCAGGATTTTCTACCCGGGGCTGGCGCCCTGCCAGCCCGAAGACAACGATGCCTATGGGATTGAGGATGGTTATCTAATGGCAGATTTGTTCATTTTTGTGGAATTGTAAAGGATGATGCAAACTGAGCTTATTAAGGAGGTAGAGAAATGGTAGGAGTTTGAGGAGGCCTGGGTTGGGAGAAGGAGTGATTTAAGGAACAAGAGGCCCACATTTTCTAAAGCAAGCTTTGCTAGTGATATGAGGTCTGTGTGATTACTCTCCACTGGAAATACAATATTGGCATCTTAGTGTATTTTATTTCATCTATTAAATCCTATTATTGGGAGCCCTGCTTATATCTGAAAAGTAAAGTTTAGAAGAGCCTCTCAGCTTGATGGGTAAAAACGATGTTTTAGTATAAAAAAACAGAGCAATCATAATCCAATAATATGCAGTCTGCTGAAAGGCTATTTCCTTTTCCTCAAGAACAGATTAATTACTTACAGTTTTCATGATGCTAGTAGCTAGCCTTCCACATTCCTTTCTTTTTCTATTGGGTATAGGGGAGAAAAAGGCTGTGAAAAGCTTTAGTGGAAAGATTAAATCAATTTTGGGGGTAGTGAGAAACTCCAAATGAAGAACAGAAGACTGGGATGTAGACTTGAAGTATCTACTGCTCTCTGGTGCACACACTTTAGTCTTCCTCCTGTCCTAGGTACATGCCATCAATAATTCAGTTTAGCAGCTACAGACACATTATCTTCACTGGTAGAACAGGAAAACCACTGGTGTCCCCCTCACCCCCCCTTTTTTTTATTAACTATACTGATAAAAGCAAGAGAATGTCAGTGCAGTAGCAAGAAGACTTCTGTTCATCATCAGTCAGCCAGGCTGAGTGTAAACATTTCACAAGCTTGTGCCTTCTCAAAGAACTTCAACCCCCACCAGGATGTTGCAAGAAATGAAACACCATTACATTTTTGCATTGCTTCATGTTCTCTCTTTTCCTGAGCAATCATGGCATTGCTCCTTGCTGGGTACAATACAGCCTGCCGGGGATTAAATTGATAAAGAACATGAAACACATTTCTCAGAGGCAAACTGAACTCAATTCCGGTTCCAAACCTGAAACTCAACAATTGAATTTCCTGGGGGAAAGAAGTCTTATTCTAAAACCAGGAGACTGCATGATTCCACTTAAAAAAAAAAATTGTGCAGGGGGCCCAGATTTTACCTTTGTAATAGTCCCAAGTGCTACTTAACCTTTATAAAACTGTATTGTTAACTGGTACAATTAGAAATGTAAATGTTTAAAATATAGAGTGGGATGTACAAGTATATGTGAACCTAGGGGGAAAAATTGAGGTGATTTGCTTTATCTTCAAACTAATAACATATACTTAATTTAGATAACACAATTTGTGGATATAACACTGCAGTAAATGGTACTTTTGGGAATAGCCCCTCAGTGTTACATCACAATGTGGGTTGTTGATAATTATTTCCTAGAACCACCTCCTTTTGGAATTTGTCCTCTTAGGATGAATGGCTAGGATTGCTGACATAAGACCATTTTAATTTGAATTAGGGAGAAAAAAAATCTTTGGAAGATCCTTACTATTGTTAGGGTTTGCAATAGCTTGTTCTTATGACATTTTGATTTGGGTCCCAATTCATTCTAATTGTAACTTCAGTGCCAGCTTTGTTCCTTTCATGAGCTAATGGGAGAGGCGCCAGGTTTAAAGAGTCTATATTTTTATGAATAAATTCAGATCTTCTAGATTGACCTGTTTGATCCAATATGTAACCTGTTTCACGTGGGGTTAGGACTTTCTGCTACTGTGCACATAACTTTTGTTATAGTAAATGCCCAGAACGGTACCTGAACTTTAATAACTGGAAAAGTATAAATAATCATTTAATTTTTTCCGGTATGCTAATTAACTTACAAGGGACCTGCTCTTGTGCAGGTACAAAATTCACCAGCGAGGTACATATGCATTGCCAACCAATCCCATTTGAGTTAGAACTGTTAAACTTCTAATGCCCTGAATCCAAATTTGGGCACAATAAAGCCCGCCTTGAACCAATTCCCAGTTTCTACCAGTTTCCCCAGTTATCTCTGTATAATCTGTTTGTCTCTAGAATCTTTTGCTTCCTGAAGCCTGTCACTCATCTTAGCTACGAACCCCAGGTGCTTTATACTGCACCTTATATATACACACAATTTAAGGGATGCATAGCTGCAGTTCTGATTGGCGGACTAACAGTCCTCTTTCAAATGCTGCCTTAGTTTATGCATTCTTACTGCCCAGAAAATGGTGTCTAGTTTAGACATACTTAACGTATCAAATAGAGAGAGAGATGAACAACAAAACCCCAAACCTATTAGGTTAAACATACTACCATAAGATTTACCACCACTATCATAACTACAAATCATTGCTAAAGGTTACATTTCACTAACTCCAACTACAGCTACCCTCCGCACAATCCATGTATTTGCTGCACTGCAGGCACTACAACACAAATCAACACAGAAGACACATGGAGGGCTGGGATCTTTGTTTTTAGCAATTGCTTCTTTCTAGACGCCCTTTCATAAATGTTTGCCTCTCTGATTTGCCTGTTTGAGAACTGCAGGCAGGCAATGGTGGAAGACAGATGAATGGGCCAGGTAGGGAGCTATGACAAATTTCAGCTGTTCCATTTTATGCTCACGACATACTCACACAGAAGTTAGCTAAAACAAATCACACACTTTGATGAAAAGTTGTTCTGAATTCTAAGAAGCTTCTGAATTCATTGCAACACCATACATCAATCCTGGAACAGACACAAAGCATCCTGCTCCCTAAATCAGAGAGTCAAATCTCACCATGCCTTAGGATAGGCTGACTGTCTGCAGACTAACTGCTGCTAAGTCGAGATCATACTCTTCCCTTGCACTTCTGATACTGCAAACAGGGCCAGAAAACCCCCCTGAAATATGAATTACAATGTTAACACAATTTTCAGTATCCCACACAAAGAATTTGGTCCCATGTTTTAGAACTCTGATAGCAGACTATGACCTATTAAAGGGTGAAATCCCTAATCACAAGGGCTATGTCTACACTGGCAAGTTAGTTTGAATTAAGGAGGCTTAATTTGAACTAACTAAAGCCATGGCTACACTAGGCTTTAGTTAGTTCAAATTAAGGGTTTCCTTAATTCGAACTAATACGTTCGAATAGGGTATTTGAACTAAGGGGTTAATTCGAACTAACTAGTTCGAATTAACCAATGTGGCCATGTTAATTTGAACTAATTTCTTAGTGCAAATTAACCAGCCATTGAAATGAATGGGGATCGCTAATTTGAACTAAGCAAGTGCTTGCTGAGTTCAAACTAACATTCCAGTGTGGCCATGCTAGTTCGAATTAAGCTAATTCAAACTAACTAAAATTAGTTTGAATTAGTTAGTTCGAACTAACTAATTTGAACTAATTTTAGTAAGTGTAGACATAGCCAAGGATCCCTTTAAAAATATCTAAAATGTTTATCACTCAAATTAATACAATATTCATAGAGCTTTATTTAGAACATTTAAAAAACTTTCTCACTTGCAAAATTAAATTACTACAGTGAATTTTCCTAGCCATATAAATGTCCTAATCTATATTTTTCCAACATGCAGCTGACCCTGAGCAATCACTGAAGCAATGTGATGATTTCTATTTTAGATACTGACTTACTCCCAGATCAGAATATAGTACAGTAGGCTCCTCATAGTCTCATGCATTATTTCTGTGACTAATTACTGAATAATGATATAACAGTTGGACAATAATCCAATTCACAAGATCCAGCTGTTCACTGATTTTAATGTAACAGCTGCTGATATATTTTGAAGCTTTACTTCCCACTATATTTATATAAAACAATTACATTTAAGACTAACTCAAAATAGCAACACTGTTCTGTTCTTGACTATAGATTCTAATACTGGATTCATCATCATTGCTGTTAATTTTGTATATAAAAACTAAACCTCACCACACATGACAAAAAGCATTTATTTTAGAGAAGGCAAGGTACAAGTGGTATGTTGTGCATTTAGATTGAAAGGTGGTGATGTTTGTGATAGTTCTTAGTTCTTGCAGGAATTCATTCCATTGTTTCTAACTGCTCTTTAAGAAAGTTTTCCCTTTTGCATAGACAAGCTTTACCCTTACTTTAGACTGTTCATTGTGCTAGAGTGATGGAGTTGTAGACTACTGTTCTTATGCTAGAAGTTTAGACAATCTTTCAGGGTGCGTCTACACTTGTAAATTTACCCTGCATCTACACTACAGTTTCCTTAAGTCGACTTAAGCAAGTTGCTTAAGTCGACTTAAGCAAAATAAAGTCGACTTAATAAAAATTAAGTTGACTTTATTAAACCTCATTTTAATTTGACTTAAGCCTAAAGTCGACTTTTTCAAGTCGACTTAGGCCAGTATAGACCTGGAGTAGCCCTAAGTGACTTAGGGCTACTCCAGGATTCCACCACTGCCCTCTCTGCTGGGGGGGGGTGTGCACAGGGGGAGCCTGGCATGCCCCCCCACAGGGCAGGGCAGGGCAGAGCCCTGCCCACGCTGCCTCTATGCCCTGCCAGGGTCCCTGTCCCCCTTTGCCCCATTGTACCCAAAGTCTGAGCCCCCTGGCACTGGGCAAGGGGTACCCCCTCTACCCCGTGGACCTGCCCTAGGTCCCCCTAGCCCCTAGAAGTTCACCTAGGCATCCAGTGTGCATGCTCTAGGTCGACTTTGTAAGTTCCCCCCAAAGTCAACTTTAAATTTAGGTGTAGACATGCTAAGTTAGCTAAAGTTGACCTAAATTTACAAGTGTAGACATAGCCTTAGATACCTTGGCCTCAGGCAATGAGGTGTCCTGAAGATTAAGAACAGACACCTTGACATTGATTTGATATTCTATTAGGATGTCAGTATAGAGTGTGAAGCACAGGTCTTATGTGCTCACAGTAGCCTGTGTTGCTGAGGGGTGATCTTGCAGCATTTTGTATTAGTTGGACTTTTCTAAATTCTAGAGGCTTCATACCCAAATGTACCAAATTACTGATGAAGTTGTGAATAACTGAAGCCAGTTCACTGGCCACTGGAATAGGATGAAGGCTCCTGGCCAAGTGGAGGTGATTAAGAAGTGTTACTCACAGATGCTGCTCTGTGTTGCTCAGGTCCAGTTTCAGCCAAATATTTGACAACCATGAACTGATCTGTTCCAAGTACTGGGCCATCTTGATGCTAGTTGTGTGGTCCTATATGGTGAAGGACATGGAGAGCTGCATATCATCTGCATGCTTCTGGCATCGGTGGCTATAGTATGTTATCAGACCAGTTTACTAGTGGCTGCCTGTAGATGTTATAAAGAAATGGAGAGAGAATTGACCCCACAAGTCAGGTATCTAGTTGTAGAGGTGCTGTTTCCCATCACCATTCATTGGTGCATTCCTCCAGGAAGGACTCTGGTCATTTGAATGCATTACCCACGACAGCTGCCACCTTTCTCATGGCCAACAGTGTTAAATACTACAGAGAGCTGCAGGAGGATAAGAATGGATGTCTGCCCTTCACTGACAGGAAGAGATCATTCATCAGTGCCACTACAGAAGTTTTAGTTCCATGGCCTGGCTTGAATCCAGACTTTGCCCTATCTAGAACATTGGCTTCAGTTTGATGATCTAGTTGTTGGCCTTTGGCTAGCTTTCCTATGAGCTTGCTCAGGATTGGAAAGTTAGATACCAGTTGGGAGTTGGCTAACGCTGTAAAAGTGTCCTGGGTGGTTATCTTCAATGTTGATCAGATGTTTGAACGTCTACATATTTGAAGAAGGACATGAAGATTCCTCTCTGAATGATGCATTGATTATTTCAGTCAGGAGTGGCACTGGTAATTCTTGACTCTTTCCGAGAAACAAGCCCCACACCTCCCGTTCTAGGCCCCAAACCCCCACTCCTGCTCTACTCATCCCTGGTTCTCCAAGCCTCCCACCTCCAACTCTTGCCCCCAAGCCTCATATGTCCTGTTCCAGCCCCCAAACTCCCCAGCTCCCACTCTACTCACTCACGGACTGTAAGTTTGACACCCTGACCTAGAGCCAGTCAACTGGAGTTGCTCAGGGAGCTGAACTGGTAGTAGCAAAATCAAAACCAGCACAGAGCCAAAGAGTAGGATGACAATAGGATGGAGAAGAAATAACATTCTTCAGGAACTGTCTATTTGAAAATTACTCAGCAATTCACGTTCAAGAATCCATACCCACCTCCTTCAGTCTGCATGTGACACAGAAGAAGTCTGGCTCTTCTGAAATCAAGATGGCAGACCATCTGACTCTCATGTGAACAAGACAGCTAATGTAAAATGTGTCAGCTACATTAGGGTGCATCCCATTCCTTTAACTCTTCTGAAAATCCTGTAGCTGTCCCAGTGTTTAGAAATATAGCAACTGATATGCCAGATCAGGCCATCCTAGTCTGGTATCCATTTTCTTAAAGCAACCAGTACCAGTGCTTCAGGGGAAGGAGCAAGTAATTCTCTGATGGGCAACTATTAATATTGGTTGGCATGTTTTCCCCCACCCCCCTTCTCCGGGGGGGGGGGGGTAAAAATACACAGCTTGGAAGCCAAAACATTTTGGAGATGTATCAAATTGATAAAGTTTTTGATAGGAAAGTTTCTGAGGTCCAGGATGGAATCTGGCTACTTTGTATAAAATACCTGAATAGTCATAGGGCCAGAGAGTGATAATGAATGACTCTGTAGCTGATTGATTAGGGCACCAAAACGGGACATCCAATTCAATGCCCTGCTCCACTGATTGAACATTTTCAACAGGAGACTGAGAAAAGCCTGCCCTATGCTATCTTAGGCTATGTCTACACTTGTAAAGTTAAGTTGACTTAACAAGGTCGACTTTAACTTAAACTTTAAGTCGACTTAAAGTCAACCTTGTTAAGTCGATTTAACAGAGTGGCTACACTTTAAGTCAACCTTGTTAAGTCGACTTAACAGTAGACATAGGCATCCACGTTGGCTTTAAGTTGACTTAATAAGGTCGACTTAGCATTATTCCCTGTCCACACTGGCTTTATGTCGACTTAAGAAGTCGACCTAAGGCTTAAGTCGACCTTCAGAGGTGGTGTTATTAAGTCGACTTAAGCTGTTATTAAGACAATTTAAGGAAGTGCTTAAGTCGACATAATAAAAGCCCAGTGTGAACACGGCTTTGTGTAGGTCGACTTAAGCGTCTTTAAGTCGACCTAAGTTGCCAGTGTAGACGCACCCTTATAGTCCAGTGATTGGCATACTCTTCTCTAAGATGGGAAGACCTAAGTTCAAATTTCTGCTCCACATCAGGCAGAGAGAGGAATTGAACCCAGTTCCCATATCCCAGGTGACTATCCTAACCACTGAGCTAAAAGTTACAAGGTTCCTGTTCCTGTGCTGTGAATGGTGCTTAAGTCCAGAAAAAAGTATGTGGCCAAAGTTTTTTGGCAAATTCAGGTCAAATTTGCAAATAGTTTCTGGTTGACTCAAGCTGCATTTTTTAGGAAGGAAATAAACTGTTCCCGCACAAACTGCATATTTTTTTAATTGTAACCTAGTTTTCAAAGACAACAGAGTCCTGTGGCACTGTTAAAGACTAACAGATTTATTTATCGCATGAGCTTTCGTGGGGGAAAATCCCACTTCGTCAGACGCTTTGAAGATAGGAAAGTTACAGAGTGGGAGGAAATTAAATGCAGGGGAGTGTATGACATAGCATCAGGTGAGGCTGTAACAGCAAATCAAAATAGGTGTTAGGATTCAAAACACTGGGGAACAGCACATAGAGGAGGGGGAGGTCAAATCACTTGTTGTAATGCGAGAAAAATCCATAGTCCCTGTTTAACCCCAAGACAACTGAGTCAAATTTGACCTCCCCCTCCTCTATGTGCTGTTCCCCAGTGTTTTGAATC
>ML685766.1:2055029-2071301 GCA_007922175.1 Pelusios castaneus | reverse complement strand
GAAAGCTCATGCGATAAATAAATCTGTTAGTCTTTAAAAGTGCCACAGGACTCTGTTGTCTTTCTACAATAGACTAACACGGCTACCCCTTTGGAATTTGACCAGTTTTTAAAGATATCATGGATTTCTCCATTCTGTGGCATAGGAAGTAACGCTGGAAACAGCTGCCAAATGGTGACTTTTAATGGCAGATTCTCTTTTCCTTTGTTTGTGATTTTTTTTCTGATTTCACAAACTAAGCAGAGTTGCTATGGGTCATCCTGTGAATGGGAAATCTCCAGTGAGCACCATCTTGGACCCAAATATCCACAATCTTTGGAACATTCAAAATCTAAGTAAAAATTTTGTAGCTTGAGTTCATTTCTGATACCTAATCAATGTCCTGGCATTCAGGAAGGGAAAATATGCTACTTTGGTAGATTTCTATTCTCTAGGCTTGGAAATGAATTTTTCCCTCCAAGAAAATTATTGGCCGAGGAGATAGGTAGTTCCTGATTTTCCTTATCTAGGGGACTCCACTGACACCCAAAGAACAGGCTAAAATCAAATCATACATTAAGTTAGCTGCCATTAAGACTTTCATATGTGGAATAAACTGTGCTTCAGTTTCCACACACCAGCTATGAAATCTTATTGGCTCTCATGCATCTGTCTTCTCCTTATGAGCGCAGTAACAACCTGAAGAGCTCAGTAATGGTGTTCTTTTTGATAATGTCTCTTATGTGAGAAGCTATTGATCAGAAGAAATGGAGGTACTGCTACGAGGCAGAAAACTTTCTTTTTTCTCATTCTTGTGTTATAAACAACTTTACTATACCTAGCTAAGTGCAGTCAGACTCTAGAATGTCTCTAGGTTTTCATGTAGTACTTTCATATTCAGTGAAATGGATATTCAGAAATTGCTGAGGATCCATCCTGTGAAAAACAACCATCACACACCCCCTTTAACTTCCATGCTACTCTTTCCTCATGGACAACTATGCTTTCTGCACTGTTGGATTTCAGAGTGAAATTTCCTATAATCAGAGGTAAGGCTCCTGTCTGCCTTGGAGCCACTGGTGCTCCCTCTGTACTGGGGCTCAGAAGCAAAGCAACATTAAATATGTTTCACTTGAAGATCTGCTTTGTCTGGAACGCAGCAGGGGAGGGAGAAAAGAGGCAACAGATCAATGGAAAGTTAGTAGCAGATTCCCTTGATCCTGCCAGAACTTGAGAGTGCTCTGCAGAGCTAGTGTTCTCCTCCCTTTCAATCACTCATCATCATGCCTTGTTTAGTCTGTATGAATGCTGCAGTGCTACAAGCACTAATTAGGGAAGCACTCTGCTTAACACACTCACTGGTCCACTGTTCGGCTCTGTGTGTCAGCCTGAGCGTGGAGCACTGATCAATGGATTGCCTAGTGACAAAGAACACGACAGGAGCTCTTTTCCACTGTGTATAACACTGGTAAGTGAAGGAGAAGAGAAATTGTCAGAAAAGGAGTAGGAAACAACATGATGATACCCGCAGGTATAGGTCCTGCTTTGTATGATCATCTGGATGGAGTGTCTGGGGTGTGGAATCATTTGTTGCAAGGTACCAGGAAATATGTCATTTGCAACTGTTGTTACAAAGAAAAGTGAAATGTCATCTGTGGCAGCAAAGATCAGAACACAGAAATGGCTAAGTGAAAACCTTTAAAAACAGCAACACTGGACAGCCAGTATCGTGTGGCAGTGGAATTGTAGGTTTAAGACAATGGCTAACCTGAAGAAGAGCATGCATTTAGCGAGTAGCCACAGGTGCCTGCCTCAAACATGTACTCTCCAGCTTATCTATCACTCAGATTCCCAAATTAATATTCTCCTTAATTTCTTCCATGTGTACGCCATCTATCCTCTTGCCTGGCATTCTCCTCTGTACATTATTTTCTACTATTGATGTCTGCTTTCTTCCATTTCTATAAGACCCACCATTTCTGAACCATGGAGCAGGCAGGGACAAACACACATAGCAAACACTTTTCTATTCAGTTTATTTAATTGCTTGTCTTATAGTAGCCCACCACTTTTTTCACTGCTGCCCATACACATTGGGTACTTCTTTTCAGTTCTCCAGAGTTCTCTCTGATGGCACAAAGGCTATGTCTACACTTGAAAAGTTAGCTCGACTTTATGAAGATGACTTAATAAAGTCGACTTTAAGTCGACTTAAAGTGGACCTTATTAAGTCGACGTAACAAAAGTCGAGTTAACTTTTCAAGTGTAGACGTGGCCCCTTTTTGGCCTTATTAAGTCGACTTAACATTTTAAGTCCACTTAAAAAGGTCCAACTTGGCAGTACTCTGCATCTCCACTGGCTTAAGTCAACTTAATAAAGTTGACTTAAGTGCTAGTTCGAATTAAAACAAGGTGTTATTAATTTGAACTAACATTTCCTTAATTCGACTTAAGTAGCAGCTTAAGTCGAATTGAGGAAAGCCCAGTGTAGATGTGGAGTAAATTAAGTTGATTTAAGCCTCCTTAAGACTACTTAATTTCTAATTGTAGACGCACCCTAAGTGTCCTTCCCAGATTATTTCTTCTGCTTCAACTTCTCTTCTAAAACATCAATTAACAGCTCTCCTTCAACCTTCCCTACTTGCTTAAATGGAGTTTTCTTTGTGTTTACCTTCACACCTTGGTCTTCAAACACAGACACTCTCTTTGATCCCATGTTTTACCATTTCTCCTTTCCTGTCAAAAAAGAGCTAGATTGTCAGCACATATTAGCTTTCTCTAGCCCAGAGTTAGTAGGACTCAAATCAGCCGACCGTGGGTTAGAGCATTTTATTATTTCCAGATTATTAACCCTCAGTTAGGACTTTTCTAAGATGGGCTCTGACATCCAAACCCTATTCCAGATTTCCTAGCCCCATCTCAAAATGTACCCACTCTAGTCCTTCACCAAGGTGCAGTGTGGGAAAATTTGATTGTACAGCCTGCATGTAACAAAAAGTGTGAACAGCCCCCCAATACATCCACTGAGTCACCATTTTGGCCTGTGTGCTCCCAGCAATCAGAGCTAGAAATATGTTGGAGGAACCATTTGGCGGACTTTCTTGCACTTTCACTCTTGTTTCAGAGAACAGGCAGAGCTTCTGTGACACACTGGTGGACATTTTGGAAGCATTTTCTGAGCCAGTGACCGTGCCTACCAGAGCTAATGATGGAACAGGACAAGGAGGAGGATACAAACTGGTTGATGCTGCTTGTGACAATTGCTATATTCACTGATGTTCCTCATGCATATTAGCACTTCTGACGCAAAGTATGTTGACTCAGGCTTCTGCTGCAGGGTGGGCGAGCTGTGTAGGCACTGCAGTCTGCAGAGTTCGAGGGGCCTGGAATAGGTCACTACACAAAGGGTTAATGCCTCAAATGGCTCAGTACAGGAGCACAGAAAAAAATCCTTGGGGAATTTCAAGGACATAAAACATTACTTTTCCAAACTGAACTTCACTATATTGCGAGAGGGATGTTCCAGGCCACACAGCTCTAGTGGTGCCCAACTGGCAAAGAAAGATGTTATTTCAAGTTGCTGGTGGGAACAAGTAATATATGGTCTGCTTAGTAGTTAATCCAGACTTGAGTGCAGGGCACTGGACTAGATGATCTACTGAGGTCTTTTCCAATCCTACACATCAATGATTTTATGCAACCTAAGTATTCAAACATATAGTGCCAGAACAGCACATTTATGAGAGCTGTGGCTGGTCAGCTACTGGTGTCAGCTTGGAAACACACCCTTCCCCAAAAGTGTCTATATATCTGGAACTCCTGTGTCCAGAAGAGTTTGCAGCTATCGGCACCTGAGGGTAAGGCCATGTCTACACTGAAAATTCTGCGTTGATCACCACAGATTGACACAGTGAGATCAATTGAGCAGCCAGTGTAGATCTGCTCAATCAATCCCGGAAGTGCTCTCCCAGTGACGGAGTAATTCCACCCCTCCAAGTGGAGTAATGCTGTGTCGATGGGAGAGCGTTGCCGGTCGATGCAGCCAAATGCAGACAGCACAGTAAGTCAAAGTAACTAAATCGATGGGAGATACGCATTCTGCGGCACACAGGTTGCATGTCTCCTGTCGACTTAGCCCCACGGTGTAGACCAGGCCACAATCAAAATTTGTGAGGGAATTAACAGGATGCTATGTTAGCTTTCGAATGACTTAACCTTTTATGATAGCATGCAAATATACACAATTTCACTGTCATCCTCCTTACCCCATCCTGCCCACATAGACACATTTCTGGGCAAAATTTCAAATCCCTCTTATCATTTGGGACAAAAGATTTTGCTACCTATGGACTTCATTTGCAAATGAAACACTTTCCCACTCTTCTCTCCCACAGTCCCCTGTTTCCAGGCTACTTGTTGCACTGTTCAGTGGTTGCAGTGATGTGTACTTACAGGAATGGCAATGTAAGGTTATTATTTGTAAGAAACCGGAATTCCCTGACAAAAATGTTCAGCTTTCCTGTCCAAATTTGCAAATGCTAAAAAACATCTTGAGATAATTTCCTGGTCAGTATTTGGAACTGGTGGAGTAGGTTGAAGAGAGATGGGGCAGAGGGAAGCCAAAGTGTTGGCATACAATCCTCTATTAGCAGATACACACTGGTAGCTGGCATTTGTAATGACTTTTGCATTGGTTCATAAAACAGAAATCCTTCCCTTTCCTATATTAACAAACATTAAAATAGAGCCAGAAACTTACAAGGGCCCGGGGGGGGGGGGGCTTCCGTCTCTTCCATTTCTGCAGCTGATTCTGTGATAGGCCATTTCTGGGAGGAGGTGGGCAATCGAAAAGCTCCTCTGCATATGGCCTCCAGCATGTGCTGCAGCTGCTCCTTTTGCAAAGCTTCCTTGGGATTGGTGTCAGCAGCAGAGTCACTTCACTGGTCTAATTTGGTATCTGCTGATGACTTCCATCAGTTCCCAAGCTGGCTTCTGGGGCCGGCAGGTCACTATTCTGGCTGACCAAGTCTTCATGAACCCTCGTTGACTCTGTGCTCAGTGCAATGCCCAGCACTCAGTCAAATGCCTCATAAAATGGGCAAGATGTCAGTGAGTTGTCTGAGGTTCAGCTCTGGTCCCTGGTTTTCTGGTATTCAGTCCTGAGTAATTTAACCTGCTCCAGTAAATCTGCAAAACTGTCAGCTTCTTTGCTATTTGCTGGCAGGTACTCTTATAAAACTCGCTGTTTTGTTGGCCTTGATCATGAAACAGCACACTTCGCAAAGGTCTTCATCTAGTTGGTCTCCCTGGCAAATGCAGAAGGTTCCCTGAAGACTTGTTTACAGTTTGGCATTCAGAAAACAATGGAAGGGTTAAATGCTGACTCATTGAACTGCTGCACTACAACAAAAGGGTTGTTTTTATTTCCTTGGAGTCGACTGGTGATTCGTTGGATAGAGATTGCAAAGGAAGTCAACCCATGGCACTTTGAGATACTTTTGGTACACTCTACAACATGAGTTCCAGCGGGCTGCATCTACATTGCAAAGCAATAGGGCCCTGCCCTGTGGGGGGGCATGCCAGGCTCACCCTGTAACCCCCCCCCCCGGCAGGGAGGGCAGTGGTGGAGTCCTGGAGTAGCCCTAAGTTGACTTAGGGCTACTCCAGGTCTACACTGGCCTAAGTCGACTTGAAAAAGTCGACTTTAGGCTTAAGTCGAAGTAAAATGAGGTTTAATAAAGTCAACTTAATTTTCATTAAATCGACTTTATTTTCCTTAAGTCGACTTAAGCAACTTGCTTAAGTCGACTTAAGGAAACTGTAGTGTAGACGCAAGGTAAATTAAGTCGACTTAAGCAATCTTAAGTCGACTTAATTTACAAGTGTAGATGCAGCCTAGCAGCTTTACAATTCTTCCTCCTATTCAATGTTTCTTCTACCTCCTCTATAGAGATTGATACCTTTTGATTCTTCCCTCTCAATTATCTGTTGCAGCTGTCCGCCTACTGCATTTATTTTTCCCTTTGTTTTGTTGTTTTGTGTGGCCACCCCTCCCGCGCTATTAAGCTAACTGAAGCCATTTCCCCTGCTCATAGGGATGGCATTTACAAACCAATTGGGGCCATTGCCCAGCCCAGGGAGGCGGCCTTTAGCTCCTTGGCTTAGACCCTGGCTCGGTGTAGGGTGGACAATGCCCAGGAGTGCAAGACTTAAATGGCCTGTTAAGCTTAAGGGCATGAGTCATACCTGTGGCTCAGAAATTTGCCCAGATATGTCCTGTGCTTACCTGCAGTTTTCCCTGCCCTCTCTCCTCCCCTGTAGCAGAGGGAGCCAATCAGAGTTACTGGCGGGAAGCTGCCTGAGTTTGCCTTTAAAACCAGGCATTTTTGAGTCAGACATCAGAAAGGTTCCTGCTTTGCCACCTGGTCTGATCAGCTAGGGGTCTTTGGGGGGCCCTTTCTCCGCTCCCGTTTAATTTTTGAGCGTACTCCCCATTTTTAAACTCCCCTCCCACGAACATCAAATTTTTACTGTGAGATCTCCTGACTATTGAAAATGAACCGAGCCTCCTCTGCATCCTCTAATGCTGTTGCTGTTCTTGCCTCTATTGTGGCAGGTTGTGAACAACCATTGTCTCCTTAATGTTAAGGAATCTACCAGGTGATATGGTCCCAGGGAGTATCCTGATGAGCCATTAAGGAGACAATTGTTGTTCACACCCTCCCGTCTAAGGCATTTGTCCAGAAGGACACAAGTTAAAGTATGGATATAACATCAAATTCTTAACTTCTAATTGAAATAGAATTCCTAGACATAAACTATATAATCATTCCCAGCAAATTACTACCTTTCTATTGATACCAAACATGACATAGTTCCTATGGATTATAGCATTTATGAGATATCCATAGAAAATAATATCATAAATGCTTCCCTAAATCCAGACAGTGTCACACCGTGTCCACATGCCCTGCCCTTTGGGGGGCATGCCAGGCTCCCCCTGTGCCCCCCCCCCCGGCAGGGAGGACATTGGTGTAGTCCTGGGATAGGCCTAAGTCGACTAAGGGCTACCCCAGGGCTAGACTGGCTTAATTCGACTTTAGAAAGTCGAATTAAGCCTTAGGTCGAGTAAAAAGCAGGTTTAATAAAGTCGACTTTATTTTCATTAAGTCGACTTTATTTTGCTTAAGTCGACCGAAGCAAGCTCCTTAAGTCGACTTAAGCAAAGTGTAGTGTAGACTCAGGGCAAATTAAGTCGACTTAAGCCAAGCTTAAATCGACTTAATTTGCCAGTGTAGACGCAGCCTTACAGACTGCCTCTTGCTGCATCCCTTGCAGCTGTACGCTTCCCTCTTCCTCTGCCACTGATTATCACCCCACCCCACCCCTGTTCCTTAACCCAGCCTCTAGGTACACTCTTACAGACTGCCTGCCACTGCAGTCCTACAAATCAAGTTATTGATTCTCATCTGTACTATTACACTTGTGTAAATTCACTAATCACCCTTATTGTGCAATTTTACTGCCATTTGTGTCTCATTCATATTCGTAAAACCCCATTGGTTACCATTGCCTTTACTGTATCTCTACACCTATACCACTGTAACATATTGCTTTTTTTTTTGTAGAATCTCTAGCCACCAATTGTGACTCGCTGTGACACCTCTTCGTTTTCACACTGCTTAATAAGAGAAACCCCCTCCCCAACTGCCTACTGTGACAAACCCCATACACCCCATTACTGCCTACTGTGACAAACCCCATACACCCCATTATTGCCTACTGTGACAAACCCCATACACCCCATTATTGCCTACTGTGACAAACCCCATACACCCCATTGTTGAATTTTACTGTTTTACATTTTTCAATAAAGATTGATTTGTACCCCACTGGTGCGGTAATTGCCCCCCAAGATCCTCTACCTGCTGGCAGGGACATCAATGTCTCTGTTGCTTGCACTCACAGCTCTCTTCCTATTTAACAACCTTTGGAAATCTTATTTCCATACCTCTATTACCTCTTTAGAGTTAGTTGCCACACAGAGAACATTCATTGTTGGAGTTTAATGGTTCACACCCTACGAATTTTGTAGTGTCACTTTTCATATATCTGTTGCATTACTGGACTGTTCATGTGTGTAACTAACACACATTCACGTATTCTATTTCTGTGAAAAATTCAATAAAAAATACCTTCCCCCCCGCCCCCCTCTAAAAACCTCTTACCCTACCAAACAAGGGATTTCACAGAGACAAAGAATGCCTGACATGCTAATTCGCTTAAAAAATGTTCAGATAAAGTTGAAATGAAATAAGCAACTATCATGGATCTGTGAAACGGTGGCCTGCTTTGTTATATTTATGCATGATAGCTTTATAAAGTGTGTACAATAACTGGAAATCATTGAGCAATCAAATCATGCATGGAGTAATTACTACTCACCAATTTACCAGGTGGCTGACTTTCCCTTTTATCCAGTATTTATACTGTGCTAAATAGGAAACCTAGTCTAGCTCCTATATTTTATTTATGACAAAGAGCTGATTTTAGCTAGCTAAATGTAATACAACACAGCTGCAGGTAAAGGAAACATAAAAGAGCAATTCTGTCGTCATCATGAATAAATCGGATTACGATCAGGAGGCTTATAAACAGCTGTCCAATAGAACGTTCTACAAACCACTCCTCTCTGACCCCACTGAGGAATACCAAAAGGAACTACAACACCTACTCAAGAAACTCCCCAAAGCAGCACAAGAACAAATCAAGACAGACACACCGCCAGAACCCCGTCCAGGGATATTCTATCTACTACCAAAAATACATAAAAGAGGAAACCCCGGACGCCCCATCATCTCAGGCATTGGCACGCTTACAGCAGGATTACCTGGCTATGTGGACTCTTTCCTAAGACCCTACACTATCAACACACCTAGCTATCTGAGAGACACTACAGATTTCCTGAGAAAAATCCAATCCATTGACGGTCTTCCAGAAAATACCATCCTGGCCACTATGGACGTACAGGCTCTTTACACTAACATCCCACACAAGGATGGATTACAAGCTATTAGAAGAACTATCCAAGATGATGACACAGCTAAACTTGTGGCTGAGCTCTGTGACTTTGTACTCACCCACAACCATTTCAGATTTGAAGATAATTTATACCTTCAAGTCAGTGGCACTGCTATGGGTACCCGCATGGCCCCACAATATGCCAACATCTTTATGCCGATTTAGACCAACGTTTCCTCACGTCTCATCCCAAAACACCTCTACTTTACCTATGCTATATTGATGACATCTTCATCATCTGGACCCATGGGAAAGATGCCCTTGAAGATTTCCATTGAGATTTCAACAATTTCCACAACACAATCAAACTTAGCCTGGAACACTCCACACAAGAGATCCACTTTCTGGACACTACAGTGCAAATTAGCGATGGGCACATAAAGACCTCCCTATACTGCAAACCTACTGATCAGTACAGTTACCTACATCCCTCGAGCTTTCATCCTCAACACCCCACACGATCCATTGTGTACAGTCAAGCCCTAAGATATAACCGCATTTGCTCTGACTCTTTAGACAGAGACAGACACCTTCAGGATCTCTACCAGGCATTCTTAAAACTACAGTACCCACCTGCAGAAGTGAAGAAACAAATTGACAGAGCCAGACGGGTACCCAGAAGTCAACTACTGCAGGAGAAGCCCATGAAAAACAAAAACAGAACGTCACTGGTCACCACCTACAACCCCCAAGCCAGACCTCTTCAACACATCATCAAAGATCTACAGCCTATTTTACAAGATGATCCCTCACTCTCTCGAGCCTTAGGAGACAGACCTCTCCTTGCTTTCAGACAGCCCCCCAACCTTAAATGGATACTCACCAGCAACTACAGATCATACAACAGAAACACTAAAGCAGGAACATATCCCTGCAACAGACCACGCTGCCAACTTTGCCCTCATATCTACACTGATGACACCATCACAGGGCCTAATCAAGCCACCTACTCCATCAAGGGCTCGTTCACCTGCTGATCCACCAATGCGATTTATGCCATCATGTGCTGGAAATGCCCCTCTGCCTTATATATTGGACAAACAGGACATGTAACATAAGGACATGTTTGTTTAATTGAGTTGTAGTGATATAAATAAGGTTTGTTTAGGTTTAATCTGTTAAGGATAAAATGGAGTCTCTGTCAGCGAGGTTGATTGACAGGTGACTCTGAGGTAACTTGGCAGGCCGCCAGATATGGAAAGAGCGAGAAACCTGCCCAGCAACACAGCTCAGTTAAGGGCTGTGTGCAAAGATCTAAGGGCCGTGTGCAAAGATCTAAGGGCCGGGTGCAAAGAATTCAGAGTGCCGTGTGCATAAGGGGGACTATGGCGGGAAAATCCAGGCATTCTGATTGGACAGTGAACAGAATATAAGCACCTGAGACTCAAGGGTTGTGGTTCGTGGTCGTCGGATGGTCGGTTGCTGTGTTGGTGTCGGAGCTACGAAAAGAGACTGTTTGCTAAGAGCTGAATTGAAATCACTCACCTTGGCAGACCAGGAAGAGAAGCAGACGCTTCAAGATCGGAGGACGCCGGACCTGGACCTAGAAGAAGACGTATATTAAGGACTGAGACTTTGAGTACGGGACTTCCCACCCAAACGGACGATCGGGCAATCAACTCCCCGGAGGGAGAAGCAAAACGTAAAGTTTGGGGCCCTAAGGTGGCGGTGGGGAGTGTATGGACAAAAGAGAAGAAAGGGTGGTGTGTATATAGTTCCTATAAGTTACTTGTTAATAAAATAGTGTTATACTTACCTTAAGGACTGGATCTCAATCTATTCCAATTAACACTTCCAAGGTTGATAGATGCCTATTCAAGGCTCGAATCTAGGCCTACGAAGGAGTTCAGGTGAACAGTTTTGGCGAGCCAGGCAGGAGCCTTGAGGATAGTTGTTAATTGGAATAGATCCCTTCCTAAAGATATCAAGGAGGGGAAAAGGTACCTGAGGCCCATTTAAAATAGGGTAGGATTCCCTGGGCTTGTGAAACATTCCTTCAGGGTTTTAAGGCAATCAATCTTAACGAGATGAAAGGCTTTACTCGTAGGTTCGGCGCGGACGGCTGGACTACGGAGCAGCAAAATAAAGATACTTTAATAAACAGCTTAAACCATTTTGGTAAAGGGAAAAATCCTTGGGGTGAGGGTTTGCTTCAAGGGGTAAAAGCGTTTGATAGTCTGTGTAATACATGGGAAGAGTTTATGAATGTAAAACCGAGGCCTTCTAAAAAGGAGCAAAAAAGAGCCTTATGGTATGGTTTATATACTGCAGCTAGTGAATTGTCTAGCACAGTAAGGGAATTTGAGGAATCCAACAAAAAACTTCGAGAGGAACTTGATATCTGTAAAAATAATAATATGTCATTGTTGAAAGAAAAAAACGCGCAAAATGTGGAATGGGCCAGGAAAGAGGAATGGCATGAGGCCAAGACCTTAAGTATGACAACCCAAATAAACAAATTGGAAAACCAGATATCAAGTTTAACAGAATCTCTTGCTTCCAGAGAAAAGGAAGCAAGAAAAAGTTCAAGAGAATTAGAAGAAGCAGGGGCCGCCATTAACCAACTCATGAGGGAGATGAAAATTACTCGGCGAACAAAATCTGACCATGCCATTTGTGAAAAGCAAGTGGCAGAACTAAAAAGGGAAATTAAAGAGTTAAAGGGATTCGCAAGAAGTAAACGAGTCCGGAAAAGGGATTCCTCAAGTTCGAGTTATTCCAGTACCATATCCTCAGAGGATAGTCATACAAGTGAATGTCAGGTATTGCAGGAGGGTAGGAACCCAGAGGTTTTGGATGAATCAAATGGAAATGTAACTGAAATACCCATGGCACCGGTAACAACTACAACGGTATATAGGGGAAGGGCAGGAGGAGCCCCTTCCCAAACAAGGCAGGAATACAAGCCTTATTCCCCGGAGCAGGCCTGTGCACTAGGAAGTACTATAGAGCCTCTAAACCGGCACATGGTTATTGATTGGTTGGCTAGGGTCAGTGAGATCAGTGGTCTCACTATAGTAGATGTCATGGCCATAGCCCGAGAGTGCATGAGCACCGAGGAATTTTGCGCGCTACCTACCGAAATCCAGGTCGCAGGGGTAGCGGATGACGCAACACTGTTCAAAGGGCTTTATGATTTTTTCTGGCCAGGTACTAGCCTAATAGGGAAATTCTATAATGAAAAACAAGGGATGTACGAAAGACCGGAACGGTATTATGGGCGGAAGAGAATGTTGTTTAGACTGGCGGGGGCAGGAAACCCTGATACCCAGGAATTCCGGACAGAACTAATAAAGGGTTTCCTCCCCACCTTTAGAGTCATATTAGGCAGCATTGACGTAGCCAATATAACATTAAGGGAATTAGAGAATCAGATGCGTCATTTCAATTCATCGACAACATACGCAATGATCTACAGTTGTGCCCTATTAACATAATAGAATTTCTTTCACAATCCAAGTTTTGCTGGCTTTTCTTTACTAACAGAGGTAGAAAGCAACAAAAACATATTTTGGTCACTAATGCAAGCATATAGACCCTGAATATACACAAGGAGCAGAGTAGATCTGTTGACTAAGAAGAGGTTTTGTTTAATTTTTTTATCCAAAGTAGATTTTATTCAAAGTAGGTTTGCAATTTGGGTGAAATTTACTCCTGTGCAAAGAGCAAGCTGAAGTCTTATGAAATCATTGACACCCCACTCATTAAGCCTTATTTCATGAAGAAAACCTTGTGGTTCATACTGTTCCAATCAAATGAGACCAAAAGGTAAGCACCTGCTATAATCCAGACTTTTCTGGGACTCCATCTGTATTGCTCGTAGATACAGACATTTGGAGGAGACAAATATCTATCCCTAATTTGATTTTTTTGCAAGTATTTGCTGGGGTTTCTTTTATCCTATGGGCTGATGATAACTTCAGGGAAATCTACTTGTTCATTGATAATTATGAGCACCGAAGCTGATGTTATAAAGCCAGTAGGGTATATGTATTTGAATTAGAACAGGATGAAAGTACCGTGAGTCCATGCTACATAAAGTCAGAGATTGAGGAAGGTCAAAGTGAAAGACTCCTTACAAAGGCACTGTATTTTCTGACAGGATTAGTCAGTGACGTGAGAGATAATAATGAAAAAAATAGCATTTAAATGCAATTTGCCTTGCTCTTATCTGGCTTCTTGGAATATGAAAATGCTACTTCACTTTCTCCCTGTGTAGTGTGGAAACATAAGTGCGCCCACTGGGATCTGCTGCACCTGCATAACCTTTATTCTAGTGGTGAGTTGCCCGTTCAGTGTCATTCGAAAGTATGAGTAATACAGTGTTACATGTTTGGAAGAATGTTAATAGAATACTAATGTTACTGTGATTCTTACTGGAGGATCTTTGCTCTGAGAATATAATAGATACATTCATTCATACTGTAAAGTATTTTACATTAAAAAATTGTCTCCTCCAAATGTCTGTGCCTGCGAGCAATACAGATTGAAATCAATTTAATCCCTGCTTCAGTCAGAAGGAGATTTCTCTATGGAAAGCCTGAAATGTAAGAAGAAGTGCAGAGTAAACTGTGGCTCCAACTCTGAGATTAGAACTTGATTTTTAGATGAAACAAGAAAAACACATTTTCATCCAAGTTCTATCAGGAGAATTGAACCAATTCGTCTTATCTTTAAGATTCTCTTAGATGTAAATACACAACTAGAGAAGAAAACAACATGGTTCGGTTGGTTACATTAATTAAAACATGATTGGGAAAAAAAGTATTAGATGCTAATATCACAAATCTATTCCAGGCTATGGCACCTGGTGAAGTTGTGCAGAGACTTTGCTGAAAAAGAAATGATTTATTATTCCCATTTGATATTTCTCAAGTCAAAACCAATAAAATGATCATTATTGTCTGTCTTCCTGCAGTGCTCTTCTGAAAAGAATCTTGAAAAGATTTCAGACTGACTTAAAAAAAGAAAGAAATTTGATCAGTCAACTGTCATACGTTTCACTAGAACATGCCTTCTCTATTGATTTTTTACGTAAACCATCTTGAAGATTAACAATATAAGGGCTTTTATTCAATAGATTATTGTAAGTAACGTAGGCCCTCCCAAATTAATGTAATTTAAACAAGGATTAGCTCTCTTTAATCCTTATCATCTCCATTCTGGTGGCGTTCTATTCTTTTATTTTGTTATTGTTTGTTATTTGATGGCTTGTGTTGGGTGTCTTTTTGTTTGAAGATCTTGGATCTTGACTGGAAAAAATAATCCTAAAGACTTGTTTATTCTGCAAGGCCTTGAAACAAGAGGTCTCCTTCTTGGTGCCCCCTTACAGCCTGAGGGCTTCCCTGCATATGGCCCCTTGCCACAGTTTCCCTCTTAGGTAATTCGAAGGACTCCACTTCTGGGTTTAGTTAAAAAATACCCCTCCCACAGGCCAGTTTATTTCAACAAGATAGTTCAAACAGTCTGTAACAAATGTCCCAAAACAATGTCCCAAAACACACTCCACATCATCCCAATGCTCACAGATCTTGTTTTCACCATACCTCATTGACTTTGGTCTCAACTAGGCTCCTTATCCATCTGCTTCCATCCCTTCTGCCAGGACAGCTACTCCAGCACTTCCTTCTGGGATGCAACCCTGCTTCTCCCAGTGGGAACTCCCACAGCTTCTGTGTTGGGAGCATCCCTCTGTCCCCCAGGACCTCTCATTGTTCCTTGAGGGTCCAGATCTCCACCAAAGAGACATCAGCAAGTAAACCCTTCCGCTGCTCCTCCTTCCTTCAGACCTCTCTGGCCTACAGCCAGTAGGTATCTCCTTCTGCTGCCACCACCACCACCATCTCCAGCCATGGCTCACAGACGCCAGCCAGCAAACCCTTTTTGCTTCTCTCCTACCTTTATCCCTCTTCCAGGAACCACCTGCCATCTCTGGCAATACTCATCTCCTGCTTGGACTGCTGACTGACCCTCTGGTTTTGCCTTCCCATCTTCACTGGCCCAACAAAGGACATCTGGCCTGGAACAGGAAAGCTGAGCCAGTTTCATTTAGTGGTCTAACTACTCTGGTACAGGTCCACCAGAACCAAAATGATTTTAAAAGAAAGAATTGTCTAATTTCACTCCCTTTT
The DNA here is from genome assembly GCA_007922175.1 of Pelusios castaneus. Taxonomy (NCBI): domain Eukaryota; kingdom Metazoa; phylum Chordata; order Testudines; family Pelomedusidae; genus Pelusios; species Pelusios castaneus. Next base: position 2,056,110 of record ML685766.1, on the reverse strand, counting down.
CTTGGATTCTCATCTCTACTCCTCTTTACATATGGCCATCTCAAAGTGTAAGGTCTCTGAGACATGGACTCTCTTTATATTTACCTCAGACAGAATGGAATGTTACTTTACAATCCTTCTCCTATAGTCTTTCAGGATTATTGACTTTGCTGGACCTTCAGGATGGATTCTTGTGGCCATCAGGGTCAAACATAAAAGCAAACTATTTTAATATGGTCAGAATAATTCAATAATAACTCAACACTCATGTAATTCTCTTCTCCCTGGGGACAAAGATTAAAATTAGAATACAGTCAGTTGGGAGGCATACTGACTAATGCTTACTGACTTCCTCCAACCACACAAGCATGATGAAAAGCAGAAGTTACAAATGGCCGATAGCCTGTAGTTCAAGAATGATGCCTGTTTTACACCAGAGCTGAACTTGGCCTACTCTGTGGCCTGTACAAGATGTCAGAGTTAGTAATCAGAGACTCTGCTAGAGGAAAAGTGACAGATTGGCTATATCAAAATAAAGCTGAGATTCTTCAGTTGAAAGAGAGAGAGGAATATCCAGGGTATGAGTAATAGCATGGTGGGAACAAACAGACTATTTGTAAATGAGCTAGGGGTGTGAGTCTCCTGCAGTGTAGACACAATAGCATGGGTAGGAGCAGTGGAGTATGGCTGAGTCATGCTGAGTACAAATATGCTAGGAACTGCTAGTCTGTGCCTCTGCTGCTGCCTACTGTTCTACCACCACTACACGGCTATTTGTACTCATGCTAACTTGATAAATAGCAGCAGGGAAATAGACTCCTAGCTTGAAGTGTAGCTGCACTTTGGGGAGGGGGGGGGAAAAATGAGTAGACCTAGGTTATAGATATTCCCAGGTGGGAGACTAGCATTGAGACTGAGCTAGAAAAAAGTATAAAAAGGGACTGGAGTATAAATGAAAAAGAAAGAGGACCAGCACAGTAAAAATTGAGAAATAAGGTCTAATAATGGGCACTTGCTGGAGCCTCCTGCTTCTGATTTTATTTGTGACAATCAATCAATCAATCAATCAATCAATCAATCAATCAATCAATCAATCAATCAA
>ML685766.1:2039415-2055019 GCA_007922175.1 Pelusios castaneus | reverse complement strand
CAATCAATCAATCAATCAATCAATCAATCAATCAATCAATCAATCAAAGAAACCTGGTGGTGCTTACAAATGGCTAGCCTGGGTGAAAACATGTTTATATCACTGTTACCCCTTTATTCCTCAGCCTTTCTCTGCCACTTGCTTGTTTCAGTCACCTGTTGTGTATTGTTTTACATTAAGATTATAAGTTTTTCAGGGTAAAGACTTGTTTCTGTCTGTCTGTACACAGAGCAGCAGAGTGGGGTCCTGATTATAGCTGGTAAACTGGAAGAGAAACATTCATGCCCACTGTCAATGTCTTAGGTTTAAGTTCTTTAGCTTCTCTAGCCAGAATGCAAAGGTCAGAATACTTACGAGGTAAAACGCTCAAATGAAAGAGGATGTGCAAGGAGTACTCATAGACTTTACAGTCAGAAGGGACCAGTATGATCATCTAGTCTGACCTCCTGCAAAATGCAGGTCTCAAGACCTCACCCACCCACTCCAGCAATAGGCCACCAACCTATGACTGAGTTATTTACCATGTCAGTCTACCTTATTGACAAAATATCTAACAAAAAATTAGGGAAAAATTCTACTTTCAGATTTGCATGGGCATCCTCCATTGAATTCAGTGGTGTGTATATGTTTGTGAGTGTGTATCTGAAAACAATATCTGGCATTTCAACGGCTTCTGTTGACATCGCCTTCAGAATTCTTTTCTACATTTAGCTGAATATAAGTTAACAAGTAGTGCCCATTTCTAGTTCCATTATTACTGTCAATGGGCCAAACTCAAAACCTTTTATCTGACCTCCCCTGAACTTTAATTCTTCAAATAGAACTTAGAGCCAAACTAACCTATGTTTTAATTTTGCAAAATCAAAACCATGCTTCCTCAGGTTTACAGATATGGCCATGATGGACTTTACTAAGAGAAGATGGGAGTTCCAGCCCCTTCTATTGCTGGAACTGCTGCCTGGGATCCTGAAATCAGGGACTGGAGGCTGAGCGTCTGTTCTAAAACCATGCCATTTTGCAGTGGACACTTTGTTGCCTTTGATGTCAGTATCTTCTAGTCACACTTATCCTTTATTTTGTGTAATTTTAGAAAAGGGAACATCGTTGCTGGAGGCTAGGTCTTTTTTTTCTTTCTCTGTGTGCATGTGTGTATGTACATCTTTGTCTGTACATATGTGTGTATTTATTGATTCACTTGTTCTGTCGTATTTGTCTCATCGGTGGAAGAGATGAGTCTATCCCATGAGCTATCTAAGCTATGGCTTGAGTAAGACCAGCATTATTCCCTGTTGGGCAGGGTTACTTTATTAACAAACAAATGGTTTGTCAGACACCTTGACACATCTCCGCTACAGTATGAGACTTCCCCCTGGCCTTGACTGCTCTTAGGGTTTTTTAGCTTACAAACTAGGTCATCTCATTCAGACCCAGTATCGTATCCCTCTGCCAGGCCAACCTATGAAGGAACCCTGCTCCCTCCTTTTAATTCTGTCGGTCTGGAAGGGCATCCTTTGGGACTTGATATTATAGCAGAGGTTGAAGGGAAGTGCAGAAAGGAGTGTAACAGGACAGAGCTGACTTCAGCTTTTGTGGGCAGGATGGACCACTAACTCCTTCCTGTCCTGATTCAGTATGGGGATTGTCCATCCCTTCATATTCAATTTGTGTGACAAGTTTTTTGCTAGAGTTTTTTCCCCCAAACATATTTTAATACTTATTTAAAATACTTTTCTAGCTTGTGTGACTGGAAACTGTTGCATGTCTCACAGCCTGAGGAAGGAAACTATTTATTGTAATCATTCTTGAATCGTGATTTGAAAATCAAGTTGATTTTATTTTAGAGTGCTCATTTGTTCCAAATATACTCACAAGTTATTCACCCTTAAATCTTTGCATAATGAAGGTCACTATAGAAAAAACTATCGAAAATTTCATGACAGCCATCTTCCTATGCAATCGTCATTTTAACAAGTGGTAAATAAAGTGTGTGCATGCTTCTCTATACAATTATGTGTCACGATGAGGATGGAGGTAAATCATTTACATGAGAGGGCCTCAGTAATTAAATGATTATTTTTTCTAATGAATAGGATGAAAATATGATAATTTATTTTCATTGGTAGTCATGCAGCCGTTTTCTGTGAAAAAACATGCCATTTTTGTATTTATAAAAATGTCAAGGGTCTAGAACACAGCAGAAGACAAAAAAATCGAGCTATTAATCAGGCACACTATTTGACACAAGAGGAAGTTATAGAAAGTGAAGCAACACTGAGCACACGATTGCTGCAAAGGTTAATCAAGGGAGCTTCACAAGAAGCCATGCTATTGGGAAAACTGTCAGGAAATCAATAGCACAATACAGAGCAAAATACAACATACATTTTTAAAATCTATTGGATTTCTGAGCTTGTTAGTGTGCAATTCTGGTATTAGATTGGTGCCATAAGAGACAGCTGCAGAGTGTAGTCCTTAAAAATTTGTTCGTCCTGATAAAGCAAATGGATCAATATACTGGGCAGAATAATTACATTATAACTATCCAAAATTCCCTATCCATTACTGTTGTGCAGTTTTGCTCATGTTATTAAAATGACGAGCACTTTCCACCAAAGAACTGTTTCCATTGATATATGTGTGTGTTTCAGGATTATTTAGAAAGGCTGGACATGCACAATTCCATGGGGTTGGATGCAGTGCATCTGAGAGCGCTGAGCGAGTTGGCTGGTGTGATTACAGAGCTATTGGCCATTATTTTTGAAAACTTGTGGTGATTGGGGTAGGTCCCAAATGATTGGAAAAAGGCAAATATAGTGCCCATCTCAAAAAAAAAAAGGGAAGGAAGCATATCCGGGGAACTACAGCCCAGTCAGCATTGCCTCAATCCTCAGAAAAATCATGGAGCAGATCCACAAGGAATCCACTTTGAGACACTTGGAAGAGAGGAAGGTGAACAAGAACAGTCAGCATGGATTCACCAAGGGCTAGTCAAGTCTGACAAACCTGATTGACTTCTATGATGAAATGACTGTCTCTGTGGATGTGGGGAAAGCAGTGGACATGATCTACCTTGACTTTAGCAAAGCTTTTGATATGATCTTCCACAATATTCTTATCAGCAAGTTAAAGAGGTATGGGTTGGATGAATGTACTATAAAATGGACAGGACAAAAAGCTGGTTAGATCATTGGGCTTAATAGATAATGCTCAATGGCTTAATGTCTAGAAGGCAGCCAGTAACAAGGGCAGGGCCCCATCTATTGGTGCTGGAGCCAGTTTTGTTCCACAGTTTCATTAATGATCTGATGGTGGGGTAGACTGCACCCTCAGAATGTTTGCAGATGACACTAAGCTGTGGAGTGGCAGATATGCTGGAGAGCAGAGATAGGATACTGAATGACCTAGACCAATTACAGGATCAGACCAAAAGAAATCTAATGACATTCAATAAGAACAAGTGCAAAGTCTGCACTTAGGACAGAAGAATCCCATGCACTGCTACAGACTGGGGACTGACTGGTTAGGCAGGAGTTTGGTGGAAAAAGACCTACGGGTTATAGTGAACAAGAAGATGGATATGATTCAACAGTGTGACCTTATTGCCAAGAAGGCTAAGACACATGGGGCTGCATTAGTAGGAGCATTATAAGCAGATCGAGGAAAGTGATTATTTCTCTCCATTTGGCACTACTGAGGCCACATTTGGAGTATTGGATCCAGTTTTGGGATCCCCCCCTCCCCACTATAGAAAAGATGTGGACGAATTGGAAATGACAGTTGTGCTGAATGTGCTCCAAATCTATTTACCAACAGTACAAAGACTTCCTGCAGGACAGTACTAGTAAAGTAAAGGATCCAAGGTGACCCTTCTTTCTTCTGCAGCCATAAGTGCAAAATCATATCTGGCAGAGATACTCTGTATGAATTTAGCAAGTGTAAGGCAAGAAGAGCTCATTAGAGCATCCTGTCTGAACCCTGGTATAACATGGGACATAGAATTTTGCCAAATAAACTTGTGCTTGATTAAATCGTATTTTTCAGAAAGGTATCTAGTCTTGATCTGAAGACTTCAGGAGAGGGAGAATCCACTACTTCCTTTCGTAGTTTGTTCTACTGGTTAATCACCCTTGCTATTAAAAGTTTGTTCTTTATTTCTAATGTTAAATTGTCTGGCTTTAACGAGAAGCAATGACTGGAAGTTATGTCTTTTTCCACTAGATTAAAATTGCTTTTCAGTACATGATATTTTCTGCCTATGAAGGTACTTACACACTGTAATCATGTCATCTCTCAATCTCCTTTCTGATTAACTAAAAAGACTGAGCTCTCTAAATCTCTTGGGAAGCCATTTTCTCTAGTCCTTGAATTATTTCTGAGTTTCTTTTCTGCCTCCTCCCCAGTTCTTCAACATTCTTTTAAGAACATGGACAGCAGAGCTATGCACAGGATTCCCTAATGCTGAGTATAGAGGTAAAATCACTTGTCTACTGTTACTTACTCTTTCCCAATTTGTACATCCAAGGATCACATTAGTTCTTTAACACAGCCCTACACGGAGTCACTGCTTCCAGGATCCAGTCCTTCATTCTGTTCATATGGCCGACAATCTTGTTTTCTAGATATATGATTTTGCATTTACCTTTATTTAAGCATCCTAATTTATCCTGGGATACAGACTACTCTGAAAATAGTTCTGTCCTCATCATTATTTACCACTCTGCCAATCTTTAGGTGTTTAATAAACTTTAAACAACATTTTTTATATTTGCTTCCAGATAATTGAGAAAGATACTGAATAGTTGGGTCCAGTACAAACCCCTACAGAGCCACAGAAGAGACATACTCACTCAACGATGGTTCCCAATTGACAACCCGGCTTTCAAATGTCAGCTAGCCAGGTCTTAATCCATTGAAAGTATGCTTTATTGATATTTTGTGGTGCTAATATTTTATGAATGTTGTCAAATACCTTACAAAGTTTGTCTATTGTACCTATGCAGTTACTTTTACCAAACTTGTAATCTTATCAAAACATAAAGTCAAGTTTATTGACAAGAAGTGTTTTCTGTGAAACCATCTTGGCTGGTATCAATTATATGCTCCTCCTTATAGAGAAAGAGCAGCAGAGTTCTCAGCCTGCTTGGCAGAAAAGAACAATAAAATACCAGAGGAGCTCACCAAACAGAAAACTCTGAACTACGGCAGCACCTTTCTTTTCAGGAGATGCTAACGTAGATCCAGGAGGGCTATTTAGTATGTGAATAATGTGCAAGATGAGTCTTCTGAGGACGTGACCTTCCAGCAGAGCATCTGAACAATTTTCAGCTGACTGGGATTTTAAACAATATTCCAGTGATAATGATCCTGGCTAGAGATCAGAACCAAGAATCTTATTAAAGTGATCAGGCTGTAGAAGTGAAGAGTGAGTGTAAGTGTGTGTGTGTATAAATAAAGATTTCTAGTGTGAGTGTGTATAAATAAAGATTTCTAGTGTGAGTGTATATAAATAAAGATTTCTAGTGTGCTACAATGTACCAATGGACAATGAAATGTCACTGAGTCAGTTACTAATGAGAAGACTAATCAACTCTAGTTTATTTAGCAGCTAAGGATTACTCAAGACTCACAGTTCAGAAGCAATAATATTGTTCAAAGAAAAGAGAAGCAGAAAATCTATTTTAATAAAAAAATCACATAGGCTTCTACCACTTAAATATGGCAATACTTCATGAGGACTGCATTCCCCTACGAATGGTGTTAATGAGGCACCATCTAACAAAAACTGATAAAAGAAATCAGACGAAGATGTCAGAAAAACACATAAGCTGACTATCTGTAAGGACCCTCCTCTCCCTCCCATCCTTCCACCCCACCCTAAATGTAGTCATAGGGCTTTTAATGTAATTAAAGTGTCTCTGCATCGGTCATTATCACCTCTGTCCTCTCTGAGTGGAACAAGTCTGTTCTTATAAGTAAATAGGTAAAGAATTCCAAGTGGATTATGTAACTGACAAAGAAGCATATATATTTGACCACTGTAACACCACCAATTTGAAGCTGCCTAGTCAGTCTTCCCTGTATCGTGAATAAACCTCTTCAGCATTATCTATGTTGCCTGATTCTTGGGGAAGAATTTTTCATGCTGCACAGCCCATTTCAATGAAGAATGTATTTTTAGGATTCAGTCAAGAGGTTCACAAATCCTTAACACTCAGGTTAATATTTTCATAAGTTTATACTTGCCCCAATTGCTGTAGCCTTTTTCTTTCCAACCTTCCTACTTTCTACACCCTTCCTTCTTTAATCCATCCCAAATGCTGTGTAATTTTAAGTGATTTTTGTTGAGTCGAAGGGCAGATGTACTATGAATTTCCAGTATGTAATCAGTATGCCAAAATCTGTATAAAATGTAATTTTGCAAGATAATAGGACAATGGATGAAAGGAAAAGGTGTAAATATCTTTTCATGCTTGACAAAATACATACACCACACTGTCAATTTTTCTTTGCTCAAGAGCTTTGCACAAAAGAATGTTGTATTCAACTAATAAGACTGACTATTTTAGCTAATTTTTATTTCTTTCACATCAGCCAGCATTTATACAATGGTGCATCTAGAAAATGAGATTTATAAAATCAGAAAAAAGTCATCCAATATGTCCTGCCATCTGCAGATGTTAGCATTATTCAGACTGTAACTGAAATACAAGTAGCTAATCTTATTATAAATCAGAATTACATCTAAAGAAAATGAAAAATATATACTTCTTGTGTAAAACTGGCCCCACTGAAGCCAACAGGAATTTGTACCTAATGATTTCAGTGGGCCCAGGATTTCAATCATTCCAAATGTATTGCTGGTAAACGGAAGTTGCTTACCTGAACGGTAACCAATGTTCTTCGAGATGTGTGTCCCTATAGGGGTGCTCCACTCTCGGTGTCTGCTGAGTCAGCAGTGGAGTCCAGAGATTTTATCCGCAGTTCCTGCTCCAGCCACGCTTGCGTGAGCCACTCAGAACACAGCTGGTGTTTCGAGGTGCAGGAGAGTAGCCAGGGCTCCCTCAGGTCCTTCTCAACCTCAGAATCTTGATGTAGCACTCTGAAGCTGAGGGAAGGAGGGAGGGAAGTAGAGCACTGCTATAGGGACACACATTTCAAAGAACATCGGTTACTGTTCAGGTAAGCAACCTCTGTTTCTTCAGTGAGTGGTGTTCCTGTAGGGGTGCTCCACTCTAGGTGCCTAAGGAGCAGTTTCCTGATGTCGGATGGAAGGCTTTGAGGAGTGTAGATGCTGAGCAGTAGACAGCACTGTGGGCCCTAGAGCCATGTTTGACTTCATGGTCTGGTCTATTGCGTAAAGTCTGGTGAAGGTATGTATTGAACTCCACATGGCTGCATTTCAAATGTCAGTTATAGGTATATTTTTGAGGAATGCTACCATCGTTGCCATGCTACTTGTGCAGTGGGTTTTCACCCCTCTCGGTGGCTGTTGGTCATTTAATGTGTAAGCTGTTATGATACATTCTTTTATCCACTTGGATAGTCTCTGAGAAGAGATCAGTGTTCCCCTGGAATGTTCTGCTAAAGAAATAAAAAGTCTCTGTGTTTTCCTGAATGGCTTCGTTCTGTCGATGTAGAACGCTAAGGCCCTTCTCATGTCTAGCATGTGTAGTGTTGCCACCTAAGCGTTCTCGTGAGGCTTCAGATAAAAGGTGGATAAATTAATGTTTTGATTGTTATGGAATACAGTGTTCACCTTTGGGATGAATTTTGGATGTGGGCATAGCATCACTCTGTCCGGATTAAATATCGAGTAGGGAGATTCCATCATTAGAGCCCCCATTTCGCCAAGTGTTTGGCTGATGTTATAGCCACCAGAAATGCAACCTTCACTGATAAATATTTCACCAAACACGTTGCCAATGGTTCGAATGGTTTTGAGGTAATAGTCCTTAGAACTAAATTCAAGTTCCAAGGGGTCGTCGGTGGCTGAATGTCTGGGTACATGTTCTGCAGACCTGACATAAATCATTTTACAACTTTATGTGAAAACAATGAGCTTCCTTCAATCTGCAGGTGGAATGCAGAGAGTGCTGCCACATGAACCTTGGTCAAGCTATTAGCAAGGCTCACTCATTTCAGATGAAGGACATAGTCCAATATGATCGGGATTGGGGCTGAATGAGGCGAGATTTGTTCCGGTTTGCACCATTTGGAGAATGTGGTCTATTTTGGGGGGTAAGATTTAAGCATGCTTTATTTTCTGCTGTTCAGCAGTATGTCCTGTACTTAACTTGAACATTTTAACTCCTCTTCTTGCAGCCACTGAGCATTCATGCCGTGAGAAGAAGTTTGCTCAGATGGGGTGGAATGTTTTCCTGCAATCTTGATGGAGCAGGTCCGACTGAAGTGGAAGTATCACTGGCTTTGCCACCAACAACTGTAGGAGGTAAGGGTAACACGTTTGCCATGGCCATGCTGGGGCGATCATAATCGTCCTGGCTCTGTCCATTTTGATTTTCTGTATTGTTTTGTGTATCAGAGGCATTGGGGGAAAGGCATATGATAGAGTTCCTTCCCAATTTACTAGGAAAGCGTCTCCTTGTGAGTCTTTTCCTACACCCGCTCTGGAACAGAATACATGACATTTGCAATTCTCTCAGGTGGCAAATAGGTCTATGTCTGGGCAGCCTCATGTTTGAAAAACTTCTTGGAGGACATGGTAGTTCAATTCCCACTCAAGTTTTTTTGCAAATTGCCTGCTGAGTGTGTCTGCCATAATGTTTTGAGAACCAGGTAAGTATGAAGCCGATATATTTATTCCATGCTTTATATACCAATTCCATAAGCAAATGGCCTCCGAGCATAGGGGTTGAGAGCGTGCTTCACCTTGCTTGCTTATATAATACATGCAAGCTACATTGTCCATCATGATCTTTGTAGTCTTGTTTTCTATCATGGGTCGGAAGTGAATGCACGCATTTCTAACAGCCGTGAGTTCCAAGACGCTCATATGGAAGTGAGTCTTGTCCACTGACCAGCGTCCTTGTGCTGTATGTCCCTGAGATGAGCCCTTCCATCCCAAGAGAGATGCATCTGTTGTTATGAAGACGGAGGATACTGCAGAATTGCCCCTCAACTACCATCGTCCATAAACTAGATAGCAAAGTGCCTCTGCCCCAAACATATTCCAGTGTATTCCACACAGAGATCCTCAAATGCCTTTCTCTCCCTCAAATTTATCCCAGCAACTCTCCAGCAGACCTCATCTATTTTTACAATCCCCTGTATACACTAGCAGCCCTGACACACATCCCACTCACTGCAGCCCCCAACACGGTGCAGCCCACCAGCAACAGCCCCCATTCTCTGCCCTAGCCCCCATAACTCACCCCAGTATCCTCCACTTGCCCCAATGCCTTCACCCACAGATGCCCACCACTCATCCCACAGCCTACCAACTCACCCCTAGCCCATGATCCACTGCTGCTGGGACCTTCCTGGCTTTTCAAAGGCACCAACCCTACTCGGTACATTGTTCCTATACCAGGCCAGAGGGGCTCATCCTTCTGCCAGATGCCCAGCTCTCCTCACTGTGCACTGACATGGCCCTGGATCTCTCAGGTTTGGCTTTGCTGCCCCTCTATCATCAAACCGGTTGTGTCTGGGCCAAACTTGAGTGAGGGTTTTGTGACCTGGCACACAGACTCACAACATTGCTCGGATTTGTTTTGTTTTCCCCACTGCCCTGAGATGTGTTGTATGATAAATATGAAATTAAACAATTAGAGTTAATTTAAGTTTGACTAAGGAAATGGTGTTGTAAAGAGAAGCCCTGACTAGCAAGAAGAAGGAAAGTCTTCAGAATAATGAGTTATAAGGGCCAGAAGGAATAAAGTAGGAAGAATACCTGGTTCAAATAAGGGGAAGTCTCTAAAAAGTAGATGTCTGACCAAAAGGGGTGACTGCAGATGTTTTTAAATAAGAGAAAACTGATTTATCTTAAAAGGAAACAACATAAATCATTTCACCCAACATACCAGTGATATCTTAAATATAAAGTCTATAATAAAACCCAGGTGCAACAGAAAAACTGTTGATCAGCAAGAAGAGATTAGAAGGAAAGTCCTTGGGGAACAAAGATGGTTATAAATCTTATCTGGATTAAGACTGAAAGTTAGGGTGAATTGTCTCAGATTGGTTTTTAGCTGAAGTCAGGAATTGGCAATGATATTATTTGTTTGTTAAAGGGTATAAAGAGAGTAATGTGTTGAGGGTTCTATGTCAGACCCTATGTAATCATGCTGGAGCACACCAGGATGAAGTGGCTTTCCTCAGCTCTGGCTACATGTAGGAATACTGATCATATGTTATGAAAACTTTGTTTTAATATAGGGTGGAGTGAGTGCTTAGTTTAGGCTTTCAGGTATGTTTAAAACAATTGTATAAAATATCATTAGGCCTGTGGATTAAATAAAGGAATTTATGGTTTAATTATGTCTGGTGGCCTCCCATACTAATATTAAAAATTCTAACGCTTGGGTCAATATAGGCCTGTTTAACAATTTTTGAAAATCCCATTAGGTTCTTCTCTGCATCTTTACGCACCTAAATACCTTTGAAAAATCTGTCTCTAAGTGCCTATGTTGCTCTTATAATGGGATATAGACTCCTAAATCACTTTGATGTTTTTGAAAATTAACCTTATTTTGGGTCTAAAACAAATATTGTGTCTGAATCCATTGTATGATTTTTTTTCAGAAAAAAAATAAAAAAAATTCACTAGGAAGAGTTACTGTTTAAAAACAAGTAGCTTTTAAGTCATGTTGAGCTAAATTGATTCAACAAAGGTCCATTGCCTTCTACCTGTGGGGCTAATCAAACTCCTGTGACAAGTTCAGATGCTTTGTTGAAATACTTATGAACTGGTGAGAGCTTTAAAGATGACCATTATCATTTCCATTAGTAGAGTCTCCAGGAATGAATGGAGTGTAAAGAAGAACTACACCCAACATGGAGTATCATGACAACATTGACTGTATGATATATTATTCCTGAGAATCTGCTGCCATGTAGAGCCTGATGCCTTCTGTTAGGATGTAAAAGGACTAGCCCATCATCCTTGAGCCAGCATTCTGCATGGGTCAAACACCAGCCACTCATGAATTCAAATCTAAACTCTGAATTTCAAGGAGGCTCAGATTTAAATTCACAGATTCAAACACACCATTGTGATTTTGGTTCCAGAACAGCTTCAAAAATCAAAGAGGCCAGATTTTCCGGTTGCATTTCGGATGTGGTAGAAATAGGGCAAGAAGAACGATTATTAAAGATTGCCCCCCCCCTTTTAAACTGAAGACTCATGGGAAGGGCTCACCAGAATGAACCCAGCTCCTAGCCTAATTTGGATATGGATCCCAACACTGCCTTGTCAGCCCAGCACAAACATAGGTAATAGACATAAAGGTGCCCTCTGTCACTCTGACCAGCATCCTGTTTCTAGCATGCTCTAGAAAATTCCAGCTACAAGAGTTTCTGCCGCATTTGCTTACTGTTTTAAATGATAGCCTCCAATCAGAATAAAGGAATCTGCTGCCAGTAGTAGCACAAGCTCAGCTTTACCTATCAGCAATGCAATGCCTTCATCACTGATGGGAATTATGTTATCTTCTAATGAAGTCTGTTTCTAAGTCTTTGCTGCCCTGAACAAATCAGAAAATATAATCCCTGACTCAGCCGAGTTATTTTATAGTGAATGTCATGAAATATTTGCTATTCTACGAGAAGCTATTTCTTTCTCTGTACCCAACAGCCAAGGAATAGATGTGTCCCTCTACAAAAAGATGGAGCTGGAGCAATCTTTTTTTCCTTTAGTGATGCTGCACCTATAATTTTAAATTCAGTTTTGGGCACTTCAACAAGAAGGAATGAATACACTGGAGGCAATTCAACAGAAGGATGACAAAACTGATTTAGGAGCTACTTGTGATGTATGAGAAATGAGTGAAAACTATTTGAAGCTTGACTAAAGGATAACTAATTAGGGCTGCGCCTACACTTGTAAATTAAGTTGACTTAAGCGTGCTTAAGTCGACTTAATTTACGCAAAATAAAGTCGACAATGAAAATTAAGTTGACTTTATTACACCTAGTTTTAATTCGACTTAAGGCTTAAGTCGACTCCCTAGAGTCGACTTAAGCCAGTGTAGATGTGGGGTAGCCCTAAGTCGACTTAGGGCTAACCAATGACTACACCAATGCCCTCCCTACTGGGGGGGTGGGGCACAGGGGGAGCCTGGCATGCCCCCCCACAGAGCAGGGCAGAGCCCTGCCCATCTTGCCTCTATGCCCTGCCAGGGTCCCTGTCCCCCTTTGCCCCATTGTACTCAGGTACAATGGGGCAAAGGCTGAGCCCCCTGGCACTGGGCAAGGGATGCCCCCCTGCCCCCATGGACCTGCCCTAGGTCCCCCTAGCCCATAGAAGTCGACCTAGGCATCCAGTGTGGATGCTCTAGGTTGACTTTGTAAGTTCCCCCCTAAGTCGACTTTAATTTTAAGTATGGACATGTTAAGTTGACTTAACTAAGTTGACTTTAAGTTGACTTAGTTAAGTCAACTTAGCTAAAGTCGACTTAAAATTACAAGTGTAGAGATAGCCTAGCAGAGTGGAACACAGTGAACATACAAGAGTAACATATTTGAATGGTGTAAATATCAAAAGAGACAGGAATTTAGGGAGTTGAAAGTGATTACTATGAGGAGTTAAAGGGAAAAAATTGAATAAAGGACAATGTAGGCTCCATGTCTGATAAAACTGCCTGATGGGGAGATCCATTTAGATGGTGAAATAGTCTTCTAACAGTAAGAAATGGAAGTCCCACTTGAAGATTTGGACGAAGCACCAATAAGATAATGTATGCTAATATGAACAGTGTTGTTTTGTAGAGAAGTTTAACAGAGTTATTTTGGAAGCACTACAAAAACAGATGGAGCTTTGAGTCATTGCTGCCAACAAGATGGCTGAGTTGAAGAAGGTATAACCGCTGAGCATTGAGGATAAAGACAAACAGAAGGAGGGCTAGCGAAGCACCTTAGAACTGACCTGTACAAACATTCCATGAGCACCATCGGAATTAAGGAGCAAGTACTTCTGCACAGAACAGCAGACAGATTCAAGACAGTCCAGTGCAGAAACTGGGCAATAGTTTTTTTTCTGAATTAAGGCCAGGAATGTTACATAAGTATGAAGTTCAAGATGGAGGAGGAACTAGAAATCTCGGTTGTAAACCTAATCATACACGTCACAAATACAGGCAACAACAAGAAAAAAATAAAGTAAAAAAAATCAGTCAATTTAGAGGGCTTCTCCGAGATGCACAGAGAGAAGAAGCAGACAACACTTGCAATTGGTCAGGTGCTGTTCTCTTGCTTTACAACAGTGAAGGAAGATCCAAGAACCATTTAGGATCAGTGGGAAGGAGAACGTGGCCAGTAATTAGAATGAAGTGAGCAAGCGGAAGATCTCATTGTAGGCATGGGGGATCTCCTAGTACTATTTGCCTCTATCTGTCTCTTGAGCTCTAGCATAAATAGTTGACGGGAATAGTAATGCAACTGGGTGGACTAAACTTAAAAACCAAAAGAAAACCAAACCATGACCCCAAGAAGAAGAAGCAAGCAAGCAAGCAAACAAAAAGAGGGAAATCCTCCTCCACAAAACTATCTGTAAGGAACTAGACACACTCGTATCCCTGTTTAAAAAAAAAAAATCCTCTCAGATTCTAACAATGAGAAGAAACAAGTGAAAGTTTTCACAGCTTTAAGTAGCAATTTAAAGAAGATGAGAATATTCACTTCCAAGTGACCACCTCCCATATACTCTTTCCTGGCACACATAACAGTCTCCAGGGCTACCCAGCACTGTCAAGGGCCTCAGAAGAAACAGTCATAACTTTTAAGAAGAAGACCGAGGGATAAAGTCACACTCAGTGTAAGTGAGTGTAACTCCATTGAAGTCAGAGACAGTGAAATTGCCCCCTTTTGCTAGGTATAAATTTGCTCCAAGTACTGGAAAAAGTTGGCTGACTATTGGGATTTCAGAGTTAAGAAAAATTAGTATATCTCATTTTATTATTTTGTGTTTTGAGGATAGGCCAAAAGAATTAGCTATGGATGCTATTCTTGACTCAGTGTCCTACCTCTCTAAAGAACAGTACGATAGAAAAAAGGACACCAGAGAAAATCCCTCTGCCTACATTGCTTGAATCAGACAGTGATGTTTCAGAAAGTAAGATAGCTCGTGATTCAACACAAATTACCCACTGCAGATCATATAACTAAACCAATTCCCCTCTGGTTTTCATGAAAATGTGAAGCTTCAAACTAGTTCAGCCAAGAAAATTATAATCACACATACCAACCATGGAGCCTGTGATACGGCATTAGAATATGCAATTAATTTACTGTCTCTTCTCAGAACTATAGTAATGTTCTTCATGTATTTGTACAGTCTGTCCTCATTCCTCACTGCTAATAGAAACTGAAGAGTTAGTTCAACAAAATGAGTAGCCATCTCTAGTTATGGTATATTTTGAAAGTTTAAGCATATTATAGTAACTCATAGTAATAAAAAAGGACAAAACTGAAATGAAATGTTTTGATTAACCCAAATTTGTTTCAGGTTGTCAGTTTGCAAAAATTTTCAAGATTTTGACTTTTTCTCCTAGTTCAGGCTGTGAATGTTTTTCAAAATCTGATTTCTTTCCCCGGAGGATGGGGAAACAGTTGTGCACTTGCTCTAGTTTACACTGTGAATGCTCCTTACCTTCTATTAAAATTTTAATGCTCCGTACGTTCTGTTTAAAATTTGTGATTCGCTTCATGACATGAAAAAAAGACAATTTATAGTCTAGGGATGAGGTCAGAGGTATGTCTTTTAAGATAACAGTTCCACAGGAATTTGTTTATGAAATTTCCAATATTTTAAAGGGCTTTGAAAATCATTAAAAGTTGAAGAGTTAAAAGTTGTTTGTATTGTTGTATATAATATGATCTGTGAATGATTTATAAAATTGGAATATGACAACTTGATTTATTATTATACTGAGAACTAAAATGACATTATGACATCCAGACATCTTTTTGCCACAGCATAACTCTTATTCCCACCATGCTCTTATCTTTTCTTCTTTTCCCAATTACTAACCTCCCTTAGATATTCTCTCTATGTTTACCTTCCTTTTGCCCTGTCATTCAGTAAATGCCCATCTAATAAAAGCCCACTCAAAAAGCCAACAATCCTAAGCCACAAACAAAAAATATGGTGGAATTAATGTGATGCTTTGCAAATATTGTTAATCGATTTCAAGTTCAGAAGGAACCATTGGCTATGTCTACACTTGTGTATTTAAGTCGACTTAACTAAGTCGACTTAGTGTGTCCGCACTTAAAAATAAAGTCGACTTAAAGGGGAACTTAGAAAGTCGACCTAGAGTGTCCACACTGGATGCTCTAGGTCGACTTTGGGGGGCTAAGGGGACCTAGGGCAGATCCATGGGGGCAGGGGGGCACCCCTTGCCCAATGCCAGGGGCTCAGCCTTTGCCC
>ML685766.1:1986892-2039015 GCA_007922175.1 Pelusios castaneus | reverse complement strand
TGTCCATGGAGGTTGAAGTGTTCTCCTACAGGTTTATGGATGTTGCCATTTTTTATGTTGGATTTGTGTCCGTTTATCCTTTTGCGTAAGGACAGTCCGGTTTGGCCAATGTACATGGCAGAAGGACATTGCTGGCATATGATAGCATAAACCACATTAGTGGATGTGCAGGTGAACGAGCCCCTGATGGTGTGGCTGATATGGTTGGGACCTGTGATGGTATCACTGGAGTCGATGTGTGGGCAGAGTTGGCACCGGGGTTTGTTGCAAGAATACGTTCCTGGATTGGTGTTCTTGTTATATGGTGGTCGGTTGTTGATGAGTATTTGCTTCAGGTTGGGGGGCTGTTGGTGAGCAAGGATAGGCCGTCCTCCCAGGGCTTGAGAGAGTGTGGGATCATCTTCTAGAATAGGTTGTAGATCTTTGATGATGTGTTGGAGAGATTTTAGCTGGGGACTGTAGGTTATAACCAGTGGTGTTCTGTTGTTTTCTACGTCAGGTCTGTCCCGTAGCAGGCGGCTCCTGGGTACCCGTCTGGCTCTGTCAATTTGTTTCTTCACTTCTCCAGCTGGGTACTGTAGTTTTAGGAATGCCTGATAGAGATCTTGTAGGTGTTTGTCTCTGTCTGAGGGATCAGAGCAGACCAAGTTGTACCTTAAGGCTTGGCTGTAGATGATGGATCGTGTAATGTGTGCTGGGTGGAAGCTGGAGGCATGTAGGTATGTATTGCGGTCAGTTGGTTTCCGGTATAGGGTGGTGTTAATGCGTCCATCCCTTATATATACGGTGGTGTCCAGGAAGTGGATTTCTTGTGTGGATTGGTCTAGGCTGAGGTTGATGGTAGGGTGGAAATTGTTGAAATCTCGGTGGAAGTCTTCCAGGGACTCTTTCCCGTGGGTCCAGATGATGAAAATGTCGTCAATGTAACGTAGGTAGAGGAGAGGCAGTTGTGGACGAGATTCGAGGAAGCGATGTTTTAGGTCACCCATAAAGATGTTGGCATACTGTTGGGCCATGTGGGTACCCACAGCTGTGCCACTGACTTGAAGGTATAGGTCATCCCCAAATCTGAAATAGTTGTGGGTCAGGACAAAGTCACAAAGTTCAGTTACCAGGTATGCCGTGTCATCATCTGGGAAACTGTTCCTGATGGCTTGTAGTCCATATTTGTGAGGAATGTTGGTGGGCTTCTACATCCATAGTGGCTAGGATGGTGTTGTCTGGGAGATCACCGATGGATTGTAGCTTTTTCAGGAAGTCGGTTGTGTCATGGAGGTAGCTAGGAGAGCTGGTGGCGTAGGGCCTGAGGAGAGAGTCCACATAGCCAGCCAATCCTGCTGTTAGAGTGCCGATGCCCAATTTGATGGGGCATCCAGGATTCCCAGGTTTGTGAATCTTGAGTAGTAGATAAAATACCCCTGGTCGGGGGTATACCCAAGAGCAAGGCTTTTGATACGGTTTCCCATAGCATTCTCGTTGGCAAGTTAAGGAAGTATGGGTTGAAGGAGTGGACCGTAAGGTAGATAGAAAACTGGCTAGATCAATGGGCTCAGTGGGTAGGAATCAATGGCTCAATGTCTAGATGGCAACCAGTAACGAGTGGAGTGCCCCAGGGGTCGGTCCTGGGGCCAGTTCTGTTCAATATCTTCATTAATGATCTTGATGATGGGATAGATTGGGTGCTTAGTAAGTTCAAGGATGACACCAAGCTGGAAGGAATGGTAGACATGCTGGAGGACAGGGGCAGGATTCAGGGAGACTTAGACAAATTGGAACACTGGGCCAGAAGAAATCTCATGAGGTTCATAAAGCACAAGTGCAAAGTCCTGCATTTAGGATGGAAAAATCCCATGCACTGCTACAGGCTGGGGACCGGTCGGCTAAGTAGCAGCACTATAGAAAAGGACCTGGGGGTTATGGTGGATGGGAAGCTGGATATGAGCCAACAGTGTGCTCTTGTTGCCAAAAAGGCCAATGGCATATTGGGCTGCATCAGTAGGAGTGTTGCCAGCAGATCGAGGGATGTCATTATTCCCCTCTATTCAGCATTGGTGAGGCCACAGCTGGAATACTGTGTCCAGTTTTCGCTCCCCACTACAGAAAGGATGTGGACAAATTAGAAATAGTCCAGCGCAGGGCAATGAAAATGATTAGGGGGCTGGGGCACATGACCTATGAGGAGAGACTGAAGGAAGTAGGCTTATTTATTCTGCAGAAGAGAAGACTGAGGGGGAATTTGATACAGAACAAGGAGCAATGGTTTAAAGTTACAGCTGGGGAGGTCGAAGTTGGATATTAGGAAAAACTTTCTCACAAGGAGGGTGGTGAAGCATTGGAATGGGTTACTTAGGGAGGTGGTGGAATCTCCATCTTTGGAGATATTTAAGGTTTGGTTAGACAAAACCCTGGCTGGAATGATTTAGTGAGAGCAGTCCTGCTTTTAGCAGGGGGTTGGACTAGATGACCTCGTGAGGTCCCTTCCAGCCCTATGATTCTATGTTACTATGAAAACACATATTGTTTGCTTAAACCCAGCTTTCCAAGCAACGCAAATCTTTCTGAATCATTATTTCCATTATTTATTACTCCTCCAATTTTTCTATTATCTATAAGTCTTATCAGTGATGATTTTATGTTTTCTTCCTGGTCCTTGATAAAAATGTTAAATAGCACAGGGATAAGAATCTATTCCTGTATGACCCTCTGACAAACACACTCATTTGATGATGATTCCCCATTTACAACTACATTGTGAGACCTATTAGTTAGCCAGTTTTTAATCCATTGTATGTTAATGTTATATCATTATAGTTTTTTAATCAAAATGTTAAGTGATACCAAGTTAGGTGCATTACAGAAGTCTAATCATATTATTACATCAAAACTATTACCTTTATTAACCAAGTTTATAGTCTCATAAAAAAAAAGACAACAAGTGAGCTTGAAAAGATCTGTTTTCCATAAGCCAGTGAAAAACATAAGAACAATAAAAGAGTTTGTTCAATCAAATTCTATGCTGTACTTCTAGCACCTCTTTCCTTTGTCTGTCTTGTCTATTTAGATTGTAAACTCACCAGGGAAAGGACTCCCTCTTACTCTATATTTGCATGATACCCAGAATAATAGAATCCTGATCTTGGTTAGGGCGTGGGAAGCTACCATAGTACAAATATATAAAAATTAAGAAAGCTGAGTACATACCCAAAACAGAGAGAGAGATGCATCCTCTGATACCTCTGTCTGATGGATGCTCTTAAATTGACATGAGGGAGCAAGTTACAGAACAGGGAAGCCTCCAAAGGCCTTACCTGATTTTCATGTACTCCCACTGCAATGATGCAATAATTCATTAATTACATTGGGTTTGATTCTTCACTCTGTTAAAATGGGGTTTTGAGTTGGTGTGACTTCACTGCTTTCTGTAGTGGAATGGCACTTGGGGAGGAGAGCTGGGGAAGTGTTCAAAGTCAACCATAAAAAGGTTGGCATTTGTGGGGCCATGTGGGTACACATAGCAGAATCACCCAGTGTATTGTAGGGAATATTCAGGCCCATTATCAGAATGGGCTTGAACTACTGATTAGCCCTTACCCAAAAAAATGAATATCATATTGCCCATTATAATCTTAGGTGTGGAACATTCGGATGATAGGCTGGTGGGTAGGGCAGACACAACACAGCCTTCCTCAGTATTAATCATAAACTAAAGTCAAGCACACAGCAAGGAAACAACCATCTAACATTGTAAAGGCATAGACCTACTTCTGACAATGGAGAATGAAATCTGCTTCGTGTTGGTTAAATGATACTTGTTGAGTTTGAATCTCTTTAGGAGAGCTGTCATCCCATTTGCCACCTTTTAAAACATGTTTTTTTAAAAAATCTCAGCTCTATTATGAATTTGTATTTCACTCTCCATCAGATATTCATAGCAGCATAGCAAATTATAACTGTGAGGTCACAAGAGCAACTGAAACAGTGATGAGTAAGAACACAGTAAACAGAATCCACTGTTAGAAGGCAAGTGATCTAACCAAAGAGTAAAATTAAAGTTGGCAGAAACTTGTTAAATATAGGCTTGCAATCTGATAATCTAGTGATACTAACACTACTAACAGCTCCATTACAATTATAAAATGCTATATAGTTCTTTTTTATTTCTGCAAAAAAAATTTTTGACTGATGTGATTCCATCATTATTTATAAACTAAATGAATTTCAGACAGGTCATCTCAAATCAAATTGATTGAGTGTCTTCAAATCCACTCAGAAAGACTGGTAAATGCAATCCAATGAGCCGTGCAGACCCACTTACTTGAAAAAAAAAATTTATAAAACTTGATTGGCTTCTAAACCATTCTGTCTGGGTCTTATACCAACTCTGCTGGGTTAAAGCATTCAGAAAATGCCTTGGAGAGAAAAAGGCAGAGGCTGAAATAGAATGTTACGGTAAACATATATTGTGTTGTTGCACATCATTGTTTCTAACCAAAAAGGAATTGTGAAAGATCTCTTCCATCCCTTTCTTGATTGGGTCATTTTTGATCAGTGAAACACAGTTTAATCACATTCAGTTACTTCATTTGCTCATTTGGAGCCTGCAGGAAAGCTAGGAAAATTGGCTCACCTGTTTTTGTGCTCCTTCTTGACAGAAAAGTTCTCTTTGTAGACAACGAAGATATTTAATTTTAAGTATGTATGTTGGGTCCTTTGCCATATCACAGGAGAATAGCAGATATGAACTTATTGGCACATTTTGTGATCTAACAAAAAAACTGTCTGCCATGAACAAACAGCTTAGACTATTGACTTGCTGAATTAAGAGCAATCATTACTGCTTACCAGTTTCAGTGAAAGTTATGCGATTACTTTGCCCTGGCTCTTTTAAATCATGTCCTTGAGTATTTACTCATACCCTCAAATCTTGTAGAATGCTAAGTTTGAAAAAGGATAATGCTTTTATATGTTTTTCATTTAGTATGTTCAAGTTAAACATCCAAAAAATTTAAAACATTTTGAGTGTTTCAATCTCATTTTTCCAGCACCTTTACAAAATATGAACAGGTTCTTCTGTTGGATTAGAATTGACATTTCCACAATTCAGCAATAACATTTACTTTAGACCTACATCATGGGGGACGGGGGACGCATCTGCTATTATTTTATGCAGGACCAAATTGTGGATTTGCTCCTCTGAACTGGAAAGTGGGGGTAGAGGTTGGTTGTTTGTGGAATGCAGCTGTAGTGGCCAAGCGAAGGTGCTCTAAAGCATTTATATGAAACGTGAGTCTCCAGCAGAATGTTTTAGGAAGCAGGATGTATAAAGCTGTCTACCTACCTGTCTTGTTTATTTCTAGATAATCTCATGCCTCTTCCTATACACTTTCTGCCAGATGCTAGAAAGAGTATGGAGCCTTGATATTCTATCAGTCTGTGGATTACCTCTAGCTGTATGGCCTGACTCTTGAGAGAGAAAGAGCTTTAAGACCTTATTTTGCTTTGCTTATGAATAAGTACACTTCTCTTTTTCCTCCGTAGTACCCAAACATCTCAGTTTTTGCCCTTATCCAGTTTTATTTCAGGCAGCACTCCCTGCTTAGAAACAGAAGCTGGATCTGTTCACCCTGCCCAGCTCAGGTGATCCAACCACTGATTTACCAAAAGCTAGCGGTGGACAGCCATCCACTGCCTCATCCTTTGCAATTTGGCTTCTGCTTATAGTTTAAAATAATTCAGAACACAGTGCAAGTCTAGTCTGCCTCAGAAGTATTACCTACCACTGATAAAATCAGTGCTGGATTTAGGTAAGTAAGCCATGGGTTAGGGCCTCACTACCCTTTCTGTTATAATGTAATACACTTTTTTCCCCTCTATATTTATGGTATGGGGCCTCTGAATCTTTACATAGTTTAGGGCCTCAGCATGTCTTAATTTGGTCCTGGAAAAAATTAAATATGTTTAATGGGCACAAGCACATTACTTCCCCCATGTTCTTTTTTGTTCCACTCTGTACTGACTTCCCACCTTTCTCTGGATGCTATTAAGAACTTTTGGTTTAAAGCTCTATGTGGCTTCCAACCTAGCTAGCAACAAGCTTATATAGCACGCTAGCGGCTAAAATGAGGGTGCTCTTACTGACAGTTCCTAGGTGCTATGCAGGCAGGATGTTTTTGGTGAAGTGAATCTAGCCATGCAATGTACTGCATCTGGAAGTCTGGATCAGCACTTCGAAGATAGAATGCAAGACTGATGAACAGCTCTAAATGAAGGCTCATTTTACCATTAGTGAGTTTCAAACTAGTGTTGAATTTTGTTTTGAAGACATAATAGGCCCAGATGGTAAGGTGATAAAATTCATAATTTACATTCTTGGGGCAAATTTTCTTTTAAATAAAACAGGGTCCTTTGGTGTTTTGCTTTCTTCCCATTTACATTATTCCTTCAGTTTTTCCCACTTCATCTCTTTTCCTCAGTCTTGTTCAGGCTATGTTCTCAAACTCATTTTTTCTATCATTAAGTTTCAGTTCAGTATTTCTATCAAAATATTCTTAGTTGCATTCTCTTTCTTTCTGTAGTCTATTTTTCCCTTTTGTATCATTTTCACTCTTGAACACTAGCTTTCCTCTCTAATTTGGTATCCCAGCTTGGCATTTTCCAGTCTACTTAGCCCCTCACTTATTCTGTGTTTTCATTTTCCTCAGGGAAGAAGGGTCTGTAGAAGGGGAAGGTTGTTATCCATCCCTGATCCAGTTAACATCTATTTCCTTTGGTCATGTCTGAGGAGCAAAATATCAGCTTACTTGATGAGAACTGGAGCACCTGCTCATTCCACTGAGGCTATGTCTACACTTGTAAAGTTAAGTTGACTCTGTTAAGTGAACTTAACAAGGTTGACTTTAAGTTGACTTAAAGTCGACCTTGTTAAGTCGACTTAACAGAGTGGCTACACTTTAAGTCAACTTAAGTCAACCTTGTGACATCGACTCAACGTAGATATAGTCATTGTAGTGAGGGAGTATGGCCCCCCTCGGAGATAGACAGCCGGGGCCCAGTTATACCTGAGTGGGCGGAGCTGGAGGCCGCCTGTCCGTCAGGCCAGAAGCAGGTGGGCGGGACAGGAAATATAAGGGTAAAGCCAGAGAGCTCAGTCAGAGGGAGGCAGCCGAAGGGGAAGGATGTCTCTCTGCTCCTTCCCCAGCACCCGCCTGACCACTACCCTGCAGAAGACCTGCCGGCGACCTGGGGCCCTGATGGTCAACTGGACCCCGCTGGGACCACCTGTCGAGACCAGCCACCCAGAAACCTGAGCTCAGAGGAGTACCTGGACCTACCGCTTCCCACACCGCCTGCGGACCTGTCAGACAACCCCCTCCCGGTACCGGGCTGCGACCTGGAGGAGCTCCCTCTGGCCAGTGAAGACGCCCCGCCCACGGAGGCTGGCTGTGACCTGGAGGAGCTACCCTTAGCGGAGGACGTGGACGGGCTTTGCGACCTCCCACTGGGCGACTACCCCGAGGAGGATGACGATGGGGGCCTAGAACAGGTACCAGCAGGGTTGGGGGCAGGAAGTGGCCCAGGGGACCAAGAGACCTATTATGACTCAACGATTCCCCAGCCTGAATCAGTGAACCCTGATGAGGGTTCCGCCGGGCCCGTGGTAGAACCCTCTGCCACGGATAGGGCTCTGGGCTGGGACACAGTGGAGTTGGGTGGGCCTGCGTCCCCCTGCCCCCCCCCCCTTCTGGTAAAACCCCAGAAGCCTTGGCTGGCGGTGAGTCTCTACTGCCTGAACTGGAGACTTAAGTGCCAGTTTGTGTATACCGGGTGCTTACCTGCCTGCCCCGCCTGAGGGGCCAGAGACAGTTTACTTGGAGCCTGCCCCGCCCTACCTGAGGGCCGGGGCAACTGACTCTTTACTTTGCCTGCCTGCCCCACCCGAGGGGTCAGAGACAGTTTACTTTTGCCTGCCCCGCCCTGCCTGAGGGCCGGGGCCAACGGACTCGGTACTTTGCCTGTCCTGCCCCGCCGAAGGGGCCAGGAACTAAGAGAAAGGCCAGGCACCTAGCCGGGGAAGGCTGGTCGCCTGGCTTACAGTCATCCACACTGGCTTTAAGTCGACTTCAAAAGCCGACTTAAGGCTTAAGTTGACCTTCAGAGGTAGTGTTATTAAGTCAACTTAAGGAAGTGCTTAAGTTGACTTAATAAAAGCCCAGTGTGGACCCAGCTTTGTGTAGGTCAACTTAAGCATCCTTAAGTTGACCTAAATTGCCAGTGTAGACGCACCCTTCCACCCCATTGGAAGGAATGCATAGATTGGTTGGACTGTTCTCAACTTCCTTTCCCAGCCCACCTCCATGGAAATTCTCTGCATCTAGCCCACACAACAGGTTTACTGACAAAAAAATCTACCCCTTCCCAAATCACTACAGCAGAAGAGCTATGCAGTAGCTAGCAGCCCTGGTTTTGTGGACTTATCGAAGGGTCATTGAAATCAATGGAAAAGCTCCATTGGCTTCAATGGGCTTTGGATCAAGCACCTTTGGAAGGGTTGAAAACGTTAAGCAGTGTGTTGGCTCTGTTTCTTTTCTTTCCCCCTTAGGCTTTCCTCACTGGGTCTAACCCACAGGAAGAATAATTGGTTGCTGTTTACCAGGCTCATGATGTTCTCTTTATCCTCCAGAAAACAGTCAGCTAATTTAGAGTGTCCATCACACAATGGCTTCAATCAACTACTATGCTAATCTTATCACACAGGTTTTTCTCCTCCTCAAATCTTCCCTTTTTGAATAACTAATCTGTCTGGCTTGCAAACTACAATTTAACTTTAGAAGAATGAGCTTTTTAATTATTTGTCTCCAGCCCTCACCAAAAGAAAATAGAAATGGCAGTGCAGCTCTAGAAAAGTTAAAAAAAAAAAAAATAAAGCTGAGAACAGGAAAATATAATGCTTGGAATCTCTGTTGCAGTGGACTGTCTTTCATATTTCCACATACAAACTTGGTAAGCACTAGAAATATTGTTCCTTTTGGTTGTACATAAATGAGATCTTTATGAATCTGACTGCATATGTTACAGGCAGAAAGCTCTTCCACTTAGTAGAAGTCAATTAGTGGTGCTTTGCTAATAGATGTAATTAATCTGCCCAGAGTATCAAAGATGCCTTTCATATGCTACAATATGCTATGAGGATTAACTCATGTGCCTTAAAGTTGAACGTTACTAATGCTTTCATACTAGAACAGATTTTTTTTGTAAGAAACCCTTGAATATTGTAAATGAGAGCAAGTACTGTACATTCTGATGTAGAGAGTGAATCTGAATTGAGCTGAACTGTTCGGGAAGTTATGCAGGTTTTTCTACAAGAATTTTTTTCAAAACGTCCACCACGCTATGCATGGATTTCTGTTTTTGAAGGGAAATGTACTTTTAATTCAAATATCCTTTAAAAGGATAAAGAGAACCTGTGGCGGGGAAGACTAATAAATTACTTTGACTCAAAGGAAATTGTTTTATGGCATTACAGTATTAGATGTTGCTGGGTTCCTTGGCTATGTCTACACTTGGAAATTTAAGTCAACTTAGTGAGTCTACACTTAAATTTTAAGTCGACTTTGGGGTGAACTTCTAGGTTGACTTCTAGGGGCTAGGGGGACCTAGAGCAGGTCCACAGGGACAAGGGGGGCACCCCTTGCCCAGTGCCAGGGGGCTCAGCCTTTGCCCCATTGTACCTGTGGGGGGGCATGCCAGGCTCCCCCTGTGCTTCCCCCGGCAGGGAGGGCAGTGGTGTAGTCCTGGGGTAGCCCTAAGGCGACTTAGGGCTACCCTACATCTACACTGGCTTAATTCGACTTTAAAAAGTCGAATTAAGCCTTAAGTCGAAGTAATTCTAGGTTTAATAAAGTTGACTTAATTTTCATTAAGTCGACTTTATTTTCATTAAGTCGACTTAAGCAAGCTGCTTAAGTCGACTTAAGAAAACTGTAGTGTAGACGCAGGGTATATTAAGTCGACTTAAGTGTAGACGCAGCCCTTGAGTGTCTGTAGTCCACTGATAAAGTCTTGACTAAAAATTGTATTCTTGGAGGATTAATGGGAATACAAGTGCATAAGACAGCCAACTAATAGTGCCAATTCAGTCAAATGAATTTAAAGGGTGAAGTATTTGCCCAGTTCAAATGGAAATTGTGAGCAAAACAGCAATAAAGTGCCTTGCATTGTAATACAGATTTATCTTTTCCCTCTTAATGTGACACGTGGAAGATATAGAAGAAAGAACGCAGCAAATAAGGGATCCTATACCTGAGAGGGGAAAACTGATTTAGTGGATACAGAAAGATGATCATTTCGAAGCCTTGAGTCATGGATATACTTTTAGAGGGAGTAGTGTGTGTTTTGTGCTCGAGAGTATTACGATGAAAGCTACATGTAAACTGTTTTGTTTACAACTTTTCCACGTAAGAACCTAGAGGAGTCCTCTCAAAATCCTCAGTGCATTCAGAATGTGCTACTTAAGATTAACAAATTTATTTATCGCATGAGCTTTCGTGGGAGAAAATCCCACTTTGTCAGATTTTCTCTCAGGAAAGCTGATGTGATAAATAAATTTGTTAGTCTTTAAAAGTGCCACAGGACTCCTTGTTTGTTTGGCTGACCTAGATTAACATAGCTATCTCTTTGGAACTACTTAAGATTGTGCATGCTATTTCAGCATACCCTACAGCATTTTCCTCCTAGCTTCTACCTACTTGTTATTTATGAAACCTCATTTGCCCTGTCTGTAAGCAACATGTCGCAGCCATAACAAGTTAATAGGTTTGTTATCTGGCTTCTTGGGGCAAAATATAAAAGGAAGAGAAAGCCTGTGTAAATCAGTGCCCCAATGTTTACAGCTGATCCGCTTTCATTTTGTAGATAATAAAACAAGCAACAAAGAAAGGGCTTTACCAGACCAATGCCTGGATCTGTATTTCTGTCCCCTGGTGGATAAAACTGTCCACCACTGCTCTTCAATAATGGTGCTTTAGGAACAGCATGTTGGTCAGAAATGGCTGGCACTTTGGTGTTCCCAAGCTGAGAGACCGTACAGGATCTGATTTTCAGAGGACAGATGCTCAATGTCTTTTGAAAATGGAGTCCACTTTGGCCATCTCAAATGGGGATCCCCCAAATTAAGGATACCCAACTCACTAGTCACGTTTGAAAAACATTGGCCCTAAATACTACAGTGATAGGTGCCATAAAAATCAAAGACAGATAAGAGCACTAACTGTGCTAGAATTTCAAAAGGCATTTACACTTATGAGATGACTGATTCTACATTAAAATCTACATATGTTAGAAAATCTTTTAGAAAGCTGTTCAATTAGTTTGTATGCTTTGCTCTGCTATTTAAGGGTAGCATGTGCCTTGAGCAACTGTTCAATTGTAGAATATTTATAACATTATCCAAGAGATAGTGTCTATTCTGAAGAAAACATACATCAATATTTTATATATGCATATGATGTTATATATGGAATGTGTCTTCATCAGCAAGATATGATAAATTTACCACTGCCTGAGATTTTTGAAATGGATTTCTTCTCCTCCTCATCTCATTAGCATCCCTCAGGACTCCATCCTTGGCTCACTCTTTCTCCCTTTAGGTTCAATCCTAGGGTGATTGACCCACTCATCAGCTGTATGCCAACACTTTCAAAACTCAGCCTCTTTATTTCACCTCTCCCACTCCATCCACTCCTGAGCCTGAAACCGTCTGACATCTTAGCTCAACTGTCCATGATAGAAAAGGAACATATGTTTCTCTACCCTGCAAATGCAGGAAACAGCAACTACTTCCTTTCTCCATTCCTGCTAATTGAGAATTCTAGTGTTCTGCTTGACCAGACTTTGAGCCTTAATGTCATTTGATCTTTCCCTCTCTGCCCCTTCTAACCAGACAACTGGTAAATCCAGCTATTTTCTTCTCTATGATGTCTCCAAACTGTCTCCTTCAT
Source organism: Pelusios castaneus (assembly GCA_007922175.1). Lineage (NCBI taxonomy): Eukaryota > Metazoa > Chordata > Testudines > Pelomedusidae > Pelusios > Pelusios castaneus. Next base: position 2,027,019 of record ML685766.1, on the reverse strand, counting down.
TCTCATCACTAATGTCAAAATCTTGGCCCCTAGTCCTCTCTCACCTTGAGTGTTACATCTTTCCCTATGGTCTCCCAGACTCTCTGTGAACCTCTATCCAATATGCTACCTCTTCCTGGTCTAACTGCATCCCTCCTCTCCTTAAATCCCTACACTTGGTCCCCTTCCCTATCACATTCAAGTTCCTCAGACTCACCTGCAAAGAGTCTTTGTTCATCGAATATTGCTTGTGACTGAGCATTTTTCTTCTAGACAATAAGGTATGAGTATCTCCATTGGTCACCTTAACTGTGCCCATAAAACTATGTGAGCCTCATGAAAAGCTAACAAACAAACATGAAAAGCTGCTTTCTTTGACTTAGTCAGCTGTGCTTGTTCTACTCGTATGTACTGTGAAAAGCTTGAACGTTCTATGGAGGCTGGGGAGAGTGTTTAGATTTCATTTTTTAAAAAATGTGCTATTTGGAAATCATTTAAGTAAGCCTTTCTAAAAGATGCCTGGTAAATATTAAATTGAAAAGACCTGGAGAGTTTGACACTAAATGAAACTTTATTGAGAAGTTAAAACAATGCAGCTAAAATAAATTGGATGTTAAAAGTGCTGGCTGACATGAAACTTCAAAATATTCCCATTAGCTAATTTCTTAAATGGATGATGTATTCCATACATAGAACAAGCAGAATTCCAACCGTCCTATCAGTTAAAAAAAAAAAAAGGATCAGGAATCTACCTTTGGCAATCCAGGGCAAATATACTTTCTAACTAAATTTTTTTTCCTGAGTCATTTCTTTGGATGAATGCTATAGGGTTTGTGGCTAGTGAAATAAAATTTGCATGACTTTGACAGATATCAGCCTTTCACCAAATGGGAACTAGGAAGAATGAATATTAATTGCATCCAGAAGAGAGTATCTAACCTTCCTCTGCAGACCTTTGCACTACAGAGACTCAGTTACAGTGGGTTTGCCATGCTGGTAAAAAGATGTATTTCCTGTTCCATAGAAACTAGATTTCTGAGGATGTGAACAAAAGTATCTTTGTGGGTCACCAGTTGCACATGTTGAAGGAGGAACACTCACAGCTACGTATATTATGCAACATTATTCATTTTCAAGAAAAAGTATTCCCTGTGTGTGGATATTTATATATAAAACCCAGCAGCGTAGATGTGGGTGCATTCCTGCCTCATTAAAAAGACAGCTTTCCTACTATTTTTATTGCATAATTCCATAATATTAGAGTAAATTTTGATACTGCAGGACAGGAACAGAAATGAGGATACTCAAAAACTAAACCTAGCAATCACATCCCTCAGCAATGGTTTGGTTTCAGTGGCTTTATTGGTAGAGATGAATTATTAGGATAGAAAACCAATGAATTCCAAAATGTGTTGAGCCAGGGAAAGCCACTTCCATAGCCAGAGATCTCACAGTTGACGAAAGCTTAGGGGCCATGATAGTGATGGACATAAATTGAACATCCAGCCAGATCACTCTACAGATCTCACTAGAGACCAATCGAGGTGATGCTCAATCTCTAAAGAGGCTATGTCTACACTTGGTAATTTAGGTTGATTTTAGCTAAGTTGACTTAGCATGTCCACACTATAAAATTAAGTTGACAAAGGGGGAACTTACAAAGTCGACCTTTAGAGCGTCCACACTGGATGCCTAGGTCAACTTCTAGGGGCTAGGTGGACCTGGGAGAGGTCCACGGTGGTGGTGGGGGCAACCCTGGCCAATTGCCAGGGGGCTCAGCCTTTGCCCCATTGTACCTAGGTACAATGGGGCAAAGGGGGACAGGGACCCTGGCAGGGTATAGGGGCAGGGTGGGCAGGGCTCTGCCCTGCCCTGTGGGGGGGAATGCCAGGCTCCCTCTGTACCCCCCCAGCAGGGAGGGCAGTGGGGGAGTCCTGGAGAGCCCTAAGTCAACTCTAAGTCGATTTAGGTCTACTCCAGGTCTACACTGGCTTAAGTCAACTTTAGAAAGTCAACTTTAAAGGAGGTTTAATAAAGTCGACTTAATTTTCCTTAAGTCGACTTAAGCAAGCTGCTTAAGTCGACTTAAGAAAAATGTAGTGTAGATGCAGAATAAATTAAGTTGACTTAAGCAAGCTTAAATTGACTTAATTTACAAGTGTAGATGCACCCTTTGTGCTTTGCTATACTGATGATATATAGCACATGAGATATTTGAGCTGGATTTTCAAAGGTGCCCAAAGAAGTTAGGTGCCCAAATGCTGTTGAAATCCATTGGGATTTGGATGCCATGGAGACCTCTTTCTCTAACCCTGCATTATTCTATTAATTGGTTATAACAAGAGACTTTCATATTATTGTATAAATACTGATAAATTTCAAATTTGGGTCTGTAAAGTTGGGCATCCAACTCCAAAAATGTTGGCTATTATATAATGACTGTTTTAGTACACAGAGTAACTTATCACAGTGTACTTAATATAGTTGTTGGTAAATTGTATAGTCAGTTGCTTAACCACACATTATGGTTTGTTATGAAATATACACAAGAGACCAACTAACCAATGTCAGGTAGGTTTATTAATAGACTATAGGGAAAATGTTCTATATGATACCACTTTCTGAGAAGCAGTCTCATGCTGTAATATGTTATTGATTTATGATGTGCAAACAAAATGAAGTCCTGACCAGTAATAGATAAACTTGGTACTTAACAAAAAAAAAAGAAATGTTTTCACAAAGCTGAAAACAATTATGAACTAAAAACAGATGGGAGGAAGAATTTAATCAGAAAAATGTGAATGGTAACTGGTAAGTGGTTAAGAATGCTTTAATAGATGTGAAAAAGCTACTATTGAGGAAGAAGGCCATTTTGGTTTAGAGGGGAAGCTTAAAACACAGACATAACAAATAGCAAAAAGGGAAAATTGATAATGAATATAAATCAGAAGCAGGGAACTATAGAAAATCGCTCAGGGAAGCAAAGGGAGAAAAGGAGAATTAAAGAAGAATTATGGCCAAAAGATTTAAAGAAAATAAGAACACATTTTTAAAGTATATTAGGAACAACAATAGTCCTGACGATGATATTGGTCCATTACTAGATGGAAGTGGTAAAATTATCAATAATAAAAAAGAAATCACAGAATTGTTATGTAAATATTTCTGTTCTGTATTTGGGGAAAAAGAAAGATGATGTAGTCAAGGCATAGGATGAAAACATTTTCTCCATTCCACAAATATCTCAGGAGGATGCTCAACAACTACTAAAGTTAGACATTTTAAAATCAGCAAGTCCAGAGTGCTCCTCAGCTAGCTCTTTAAAAACTCTTGGATTCAAGTTAAGTGGATCTTTAATGTTTATTTTCAATCAATCTTACAACATGAAAAGAGTTCCAGAACATTGGAAGAAAGGTGATATTGTACCCATATTTTAAAAGTGTAAATGCGATTACTTATGTAATTATAGCCCTGTCAGTCTGATCAATTCTGGGCCAGGTAATGGAGCAGCTTATATGAGACTCGATTAATAAATTAAAGTAGGGTAATAATAATTATCAATCAATACAGCCTTATGGAAAACAGTCTGTCAAACTAAATATGTTTTTTTTTAATAAATAAGATTAAAAGTTTGATTGGCAAAGTTAATAGCATTGATGTAAAAATATACTTAGACTTCTCAATGCATTGTACTTGGTACCACATGACATTATGATTAAAAAAACTAGAAAGATGTAAAATGAACATGGTGCCCATTAAATGGATTAAAAGTTGCCTAACCAATAGGTCCCACAATGTAATTGAGAAAGAGGAATAACTGAATGGGTGTATTTCTAAAGGGTCCTGCAGTGATTGGTTCTTGGCCCTGTGCTATTTAACATTTTATCAATGATCTGAAAGCAAACATACAATCGTCAGTGATAAGATTTTCAGATGATACAAATTGGGGAAATGGTGAATAGTGAACAAAATGGGCCACTGATCCAAAACAATGTGGATTTTTTGAACTGGGCTCAAGCAAACAATATGCATTTTAATAGGGCTAAATGTAAATCATCCAGGAACGAAGGATTTAGGCCCTACTTATAGGATGGGGGACTCTACCCTAGGAAGCAGTGACTCTGAAAAAGACTTGGATGTCATGGTGGATAATCTGTTGACCATGAGCTTCTAGGGTGATGCTAGCCAAAAAGGATGATATCTTTGGATGTACAAACAAGGGAATTTGGAGTAGAGGTAGAAAGATTATTTTGTCTCTGTCTTTGTACCTGGTACAGCTGCAGCTGGAATGCTGTGTCCAGTTCTTGTGTCCACAGTTCAAGAAGGTTGTTAATAAATTGGACAGGGTTCCGAGAAGACCGCACGGCTGATTTAAAATATTACAAATTGTGACTTATAGTGATAAACTAAATAGATTAAGCTTCTTCTGTCAAACAAAGAGAAAGATAATGGATGTTTTGATTATGGTCTATAACAGTGGTTCCCAACCTCTGTCCCAGGGGCCAAAGGTGGCCTGTGGGGGCTTTCAAAGTGGCCTGTGGCTCCCCTCCTGCTGGCTGCTGAAGTGAGCTGCTGCCTAAGGATGCAGAGGAGCGTATTTCCATGGGGCTAAAAGACTGTGCAGGCTCCTTGCTGCAGCCCAGGGGTGGGAGATCAGTACTTTCCTGCCTCGGCTATAGCAGGGATCATAGCAAAACATTCCACCTAGGTCCATAGGTGCTGGAGTCCCCTGCTGGAGCCAGAGGGAGAGGATCTTTTATGAAACCAAGTCACTGCCTAGGGACTCAACTGGACTGCACAGGGCTATAGTATGCACGCATTTTCCCTGCTGCTTCCTTGCTGAACAATTTCTGACTGGCTACAGTGAGGGGGTGGAGGGAGGGGAGGGGCGGGGGACTGCTGGAAGAAACTGCTGGCACTTGGGGGTTGTAAAAATGATATCTGTGGCCCTCAAGCCAATAAGGTTGGGAACCACTGGTCAATAAATACTTAAATGGGGAACAAGTATGAGATGTTGGGCTCTTCAGTTCTCCAGAGGAAGGTTTAACACTTTCAATGCCTGGAAGTTGAAGCTAGTCAAGTTCAGACTGGAAATAAGGTGTACATTTTTAACAGGTAGAGTAACTAATCACTGGAACAGTTTACCAGGAGGCTTGTGGATTCTCTATCATGGACAATTTTTTAAACTGAGATTGGATATTTTACTAAAATGGGACCTATTTTGGGGAGATGTTCTATGATCTCTCTTCCACATGATGTCATATCAGATGATCAGGCCTCGGAATCTCTGAATCAGTATTTTTTAATGCACAGTAGATTTTGTATCTCTTTACACAAGGGGCCATGTTTTCTTCTTGTCTTTCACAGCAGCAAGCGCGCTGCCACTTGTGCTTAAATAACAAACAACCAATAAAAGAAAAAGCTAACAAAATAAATGCAAGAGCGTCTGGAAGATTAAAAAAAAGTGAGTATGACTAGTTGGATGTAAAAGAATTCTGTACTAAAGCTGAAATCAGAACTTAAGGAAGAAATATTAGTAAGTACTTTCACTATGGAATGAAGGAACACAAACAAAAAGAAAGTGAAAATTCAGCACCTACACCTGCATTTCCACACTGAGTCTGAAGCTTCGGAATATTGTCAGTTTCTTTCCTACATCTTGTAGTGCCTGTGCTGCTATAAAAACTTAACCAAATATGGGTTTGAACATGAATTGTTAGCAGGTGTAGACTTAACTTTATATCTCATTTTGGGCTGCCGTGTTTCAGTCCTTGCTTAATGAGTTTCATTCTAACTCTTCATTGTGTTTGTTCTTTTAACACTAGATAAAGTGAATGGAAGTGGAAAAAGTAAAGCCAAAGTTCTTCCAGACACAGAAGAATGCAAAAATCCACTGTTATTTTGTAGACCCAAGCAAATAGTGCTAAATGACTAATTTATTCAATTAAGCCTCCCCTCCCTTCTTTGGTTTCTTTAAGTAGAACACAACTTAATTTATTCAGGTTTTTTCCGTTTCCTCTGTCCATGGATTGATTATAAAAGTTCTCTATATTAGTACTTGAAATTTTAGTTGTGAATTTTTATGTGAATTAATATTGTATTAGTGTCTGTAATGCCTCAGTTTGTTCAGACACCGTTGTATAAACATATATTCATGAAACTATAATACAACATAATGGGAGGTGAGGGGGAAGGAAGAACAAGGAAGTGTCAGACAGGATAGATACCAAAAATAATGATGTTTCAGCATGGACTAGCTGAGTTGATCACATCACCTACATGGTATTGTTTCTGTTCTGTGAGTTGACAGCCTTTCAATTGCAAATATGTGCAGCAATTTTAATTTAACGTGTAAACATGTATAACTTTGACATTCATTTTCTGCAAACATTTGTTCAATTGAACAATTGTTCAAATATTTATAGAAAGCAAATTCAAAAAGTGTACACAGCAAAAAGTGAACACAGCCAAAGTCTATTCATTTAACTCCCCCCCCCATTCCTTATTTAACTTTGATATGTTGTCATTAATCCAGTTATCCACTGAGGCCCCACTTCAGCAAAGCCCTTAAATGTATGCTTAACTTTAAGCACATGAATAATCCCAACCTTATTCTGGAAAGGATTTAAGCACATGCTTCAATAGGGATGATCATAAGTATGTGCTTAAAATTAAGATCAATAGGACAGATGCTTAACTACTTGGCTAAAAAGGGATGTGATCATTCATAAGCATGATGTAAAGTACAAATTTAAATGCCTTGGTGTTTTGTGCTGTCTCATGTGTAGTCCACCCCCGTGCCCCATGATGAATGTGTGTGGGTGAGGGCAGATAGAGTAAGAGAGACCGAAGAGAGCCATGACTGCTGATAACCCTATTTATCCCTCTCTAGCCCTTGTAATAGTTTTCTCCAGCCCTGCCCTATATTGCATAGTCCTAGCTTTTAAAAACACTCCAAATCTAAGTTCCCCTCTTTGTATGTGAATGAGTTGCATAGTCCATAGACAAAGATTTACCTCCTCACTGGCACAGATTCAGAACAAACGGATGGTCTTTGGAAAGGCTTAGCTCTAGATGTATGACTGTGCACATGGGGCAAAATGAGCAATAGAACGTGAATTAAAAATAAACGTGTTTTTATGCAGGGTTTTTTTTCACCTCATGCTCCTTCCTCCCTCTTTCCAGTTATAATGGCTGACCTAGCTAACGTTAAAAATGAAAGATTTATTCTTGTTCCAACTCAGTAAAGTACCTTGTGTTTCCCAGTTAGCTATTGATTTTGTCACACCAGAATTTTATTGACTCTCTTAAGAATACTCGAACTGGTCAAGCATGCAAAGGGCAGAAATCATCCTCCCATGCCTTGTTGTGTGTCTGCAGTGTTCTGCGGAAGCTATGCCAGCCAAATGTGAAGCTGCTTCGGTGGTGCCTTGTACTGTGGACAATGGCACGCATGGGAAGATCGTCAGAGATTATGGCTCCAGTTTAGAAAAGCATGTAAACAGATTTTAGCTTTAAGATTAAATCCCAGTGAAATCAAGTTATTTAGAGCAGGGCACAAACATCTCCAAAACTAGAGAACAGTATGTACAAATCTGGTTCACAGCTGCAGAGTAAGTGACAGATTTGAGTATTTTAGCATATGGCTTGACAATGTTAACTTTAAAAAAGTTTCAATCAAAACTTTGAGTATGTACATGATTTGTGTTGTGGTTTTCGCTTATTGAATCCAAGTATTTGCATTTTGAGTCATTTAAAAGCTATATTAAGCAAACTAACTAAAACTTGAGTAGTATTATCAGCAGAAAGAAAATGTGCGCTACTCATAAAGAGTGAAGCTGAATGCAGGTTAAGGGGAACTTCAATAAACTTCATGGAGTATTATATCCATGTGGCAGAATTGCTTCCAGCTCAGCATTTCAAATTCCTTATTCCTCTGGTGTCTCCTTAATAACAGTCTCTTTGGGTGCGTCTACACTTGTAAATTAAGTCGACTTAAGCCTGCTTAAGTCAACTTAATTTACTCTGCGTCTACACTACAATTTCCTTAAGTCGACTTTATAAAACCTAGTTTAAAGTCAACTTAGTGGCTAAGTCAACTTTATTAAGTCGACTTAAGCCAGTGTAGATGTGGCTTAGACCTAAGTCGACTTTAAGGGTCCCCAGGGCTCCCCCACTGACCTCCTTACCAGGGTGCCTGGCACAGCCAGAGCCTTGCATGCCCACACAAAGGGCAGGACACAGCCCTGCCCACCCCAGTCCCATACCCTCCCCCTGACCCTGTCCTGCTCAGCCCCCATGTACTTTAGTACAATGGGGAAAATGCTGAATCCCCTGGCACTTTTAAAGGGGTGTCCCCCCTCCCACCATGGACCACTTCTAGGTCCACCTACCCCCTAGAAGTTGACTTAGGAGTCCAGTGTGGACACTATAAGTTGGTTTGACAAGGTCAACTTTAAGTTGACCTAAATTTACAGTGTGGACATGCTAAGTCGACTTAGTTAAGTTGATTTAGCAAAGTCGACATATTTTGACAAGTGTAGACATTCAGTGAAATGGAAGCTACTCTTTTGAACCTGTGGCTTTTTTGCTAATCTTTGCTTAAATGTTTACACTTGATCATCCTCAAACATATGACTTTTCTTTGTTTTGCCCCAGGAAGACAAAATCAGTTCATGATATGTTTAAAACTACTTTTTATTCTTGTTACTCAAGAAGTCTACCACAGCCACTTTGGGTCTTGTCAATGCCCACTGAAGCCAATGGGAGTCTTCATTGACGCAAAAGAGCATAGGATCAGTGCTCCAATCGTTAAGTGCCTGATTAAGAGATTTACTGAAATGCATGTTCATGATTAAGCCTATAGGTCAATCTGTATTCAGAACAAACATATGACTAAGGCTTTGCTGAATCAGAGCTTTAAAAATCATTATAAGGGGGGGGGAAGCTTCTTTTTATTAGTTAAATAGATTATTTTCCAAATTCTGACTCCTCGTGACTTTATTTATCAACATTTAAAAAATAATTGCTGAATTAGTTACATGAGGCAGCTGTTCCCCACTGCTCACAGCAGAAGCATGGAGAAATGTGAAAAGACCTTGCCTTTTCTGATGTACTTAAAGCTTGATTAAGGTGTAGCATCTTAACAGCTGAGTTCCAGGTTCTTAAGACCCTTTAATGCATTAATACCATTGTAGTAAAAAGAAGAAACTTTTAGTTAAAATATCCAAGTCAGCATGAAATACAAGTGGTAACATGCTACTAGGTGCCCTGCCTCAGCACACATTAGGTCATGTCTAAAGGCTGTGAGGGATTATTTGGAAGTTGTCTGAGACAAGGAGCCTGATGGTAGATCTTTGAAACATTCCATTAGAAGGTTTCTGTATTGGTACAAAGACACTTGTCTCTTGGGGTCGGTGACTGCCCTGTAGCTGTTGCAAAATTCACTTTTATTGATCATTACTTATAATGATCAATCCATTGTAATGATCAATTTCTGTAAATCCAACTCCTCATGATAATATATTGATCCTGTGAACAGTGGTCACTAAAACTGAATTACATGCTAGCTGCAGGGCAGTCAGTCACCTCGAAGGACAACTGCCCTTGATCTAGCAATGACCCTATCATCTGTGAAGTACGCAAAAGCCAATGACATGGCAGGGCTGCTTCTCCCTGTATTCAAAAAACAAAACAAAAAAAAAAACCCACCACAATTTCTGCTGGTCTCTGTGCAGAGACTTCTGTTTGGAGACTGAAATAATGCCTCTCTCATTGGCAATATTTCAAAATATCCAGGGTTATGTTATAAACAATACACATGGAATGAGTGGTTAGCTGTACAAGAACCAAAATCTGATTTCCACTGTTTCCAGAAAAGTATGAATACTGTTCTAGTTACACAGCCACAGAGCCACAATGGGCCTTAAGAGGGGAGCTGCCTACAGGAGAAGCTAATGAAAAGGATTTGTCCTAAGCCTAACTCTGTATAAATACTTAGTCATTGGGGTAGACAGAATGAAAATGAAGCTATAGCCTGGTAGCTAGGGCACTCACTGGAGAGGAGGGAACGTCCTACCACCCTGCTCCACTACACGTAGTGGAACGACTTCAACAGGAGAGATTGAGGCAGCTCCTCATCAGAATATCCCATAGTTCAATGGCAATGGCACCTGCCTTGGTGATGGGAGAGCATCGGTCACATCTCTTCTCCCCTCAGGGAAAGCAGAAAATTGGAACTGGGTTTCCCACATCCCAGGTGAATATCTTCATCTTGGAGATAAAATGTAACATGGGCATCTCCTGCTCTACCCAGATTTTAAAAGGGGTCTAGGTAACAACTATAGTGAAAATATAGGCACCAAGTGAGTTTAGATGCCTACACAGTTGGGGGCAGACAAGCAGGAGTTTTATGAATCCTGAAATCTGGGATTTAGGTGCTTTAGGTCCTTTGGGGATCTGGGCTACTGTAATTTGAAACCTGCAATCTAATTGATCAGTGCTCCCCGGAGGCTGTGATATTTTAAGATCCTAGACTAATGCAAATCTCTGAACTTCACCCAAGTCAATGGAGCAATGCTAATTCATACCAGTTGAGGCTCTGATCCTGAAGGTTGAGCAACCATTTATTAGGAGGAGTTTTTCTTAAATACAAGGAAAATATCTGGAAGAAAAAGGTGTAAAGACACGAAAAAGCAAATTAAAGAAAATCAAGGGATTAATTTCCAGGCAAAGTTTTATGATATTGCATTGCTAAATATTTTTTAAGATCTCCATTGCAGAGGCTTAAGGGGATAGATTTACAACATAATTTAGGCATCTAACTGCCACTTTAGGTGCCTAAATCCCTGAATCAGTCCCATTGGGATTCACAAAATCATACTCAACTGCTCCCAAATCATATGGGTGCCTAAATTAACTCAGCACTTAAATGTTTATTCATCTGTGGGGCCCAATATGGTAAGCAGGTTTTGAGACAATTTACTGGATGAGGCCCCTATTCATGAGTGTATGTGAAGTTGCGGGGGGTGGGGAGGGAAAGACTAGGACCTCCCTCATATCTTTTAGCCCAGTTAGGGTATTCACCTGGGATGCAAGAGTCCTACCCCCACTTCCCAGTTCAAGTCCCTGCTCCACTTGTGAGAGAAGAGATCCAAACAGGGACCAACCACCTCTCAGATGAGTGCCCAAGCTACTAGACTATGGAATATACTGATGTAGGGAACCATCGGTTTCTCCTACTGAAACTCTTCCACTGTGGCTTAAATAATGAAAGAAAACTGGGTCAAGGATATAGAGCTTAAACATAACAAGGATTCTGAATCCTGGTGGTGAGCACACTCACCTGGGTAGTAGGAGACTTGGGATCTGGTCACCCTTCTCCTAGGATTGTTTAAAATGCAGTCCCAGTGAGAGACGGAGGGAGTTCCCCTATATCAGTATATCCACGGTCCAGTGATTAGGACACTCACCTGAGAAATGGCAGAACCCTGTTCAAACCCCTTCTACTCCTAAGGCGGAGGCAGGACTTGAGCTGGGTGTCACCCACATCCCAGGTTGGCATGTTAACCAATGGGCTAAATATCACAAGGGAGTGCCTCCTCTTCCAATCCCCCCCTCACCCCCAACCTCTGGTTTCTGACAAAAAAGGTGTGGGTACCCCTTTCCAAGAGAGATCTTCAAGTTGAGACTCTCAAGTAGATGGGGTGCTGAACTCCCTGAAAGGTGCCGGGTTTAGGGAACACTCCTTTCCTTGGCACCTCCTATTGGCTAGTTTAGGCATCTTCTTGCCTAGCCTGGGGGCTTTTGTGAAGTGCCTATTTCCATTTTAAGGCACCTATTTCTTCCCCTTCTTTGTATAGGGAATCTTGGTGCCTAACTTAAGCTTTGTGAATCCAGCCTTAGCTGTTTAATTCCATGACACTTTGAAAGTAACTGTTTGGGAGGAAACTAATTTCTTAGAAGTCCCGCTGTGGACTATTGGGTCCAAATCCTGTTCGCTTTACTCACACTAGTAGTTCATTTTGGCAACAAGGTACAAAATGACTATGACCTACAAAAGAGTAGAAGGATTTTGTGTAATAGTAAAAAACCAGAGTCCTGGGGCACCCTAAAGACTAACAAATTTCTTCAGGCATAAACTTTCGTGGGCTCCAATCCACTTCATCAGATGGGTCCTTGGAGCCCACGAAAGCTGATGCCTGAAGAAATTTGTTAGTCTTTAAGGTGCCACGGGACTCTCGTTTTTTGCTGTGTACTGACTAACACGGCTACCCCTGTGGAACTTGTCACAGTAAAAAACCAAAAAAACCCCAAACCTGAACAAGAGAATCAAGTATGGACTTGGCCTATCTTCAAATGGTTATTATAATTCCTCTTTTAATTTACAAATGACTTTCTTAATTGGTCTTGTGACATGCTATTTTGTAATGTGATCTGTGTCATCCATCCTTACAATGTAACTACATATGGAGTAATGCAAAGTAAGTTTGGGGTGGTTTTGGAATGCTCATGACATGCTCTATGGTAGCATGTTCCCTGCAACATCAACATGTGTACAAATATGAAACTCAGTCAGGTCATGTCCCCAAATGTATCTCACAAGGCTTGAATACAGGCAGACAAACAGAGCTGTGTTTATACATGCAACACAGTCATGCATACAAGAACAATGGTCTAGCTAAGCCTCTGTAGCACCTTGGCTCAAGAGGGAATGATCAGACCCATTGTGAGATATAGGCAATCACCTGACCCCCAGGGGAGGCCAAGGGGGTTTGGAAAGAAAAAGAGACACCTTGGTCTGTGTGAGGCTCTTCCCAGGATTCCATCTTCTATACAACACTGAGGACTGGTAACCTATCTACAGGGTGAGAAGAACCTGGTTACAAAACCATCAGTAGCCAAGCCTGCGGGTAAGCTGAACAGAGACTGAAAAGAGCCATTTTAGTTTAGAATGCAACTTTTCCTTTTATTTGATTGCGGTTATCTCCTTGAGTGATTTAATCATTTGATTTTATATTAGCTTGACTTGTATTCACTTTAAATTTTACTGTTGTCAATAAACTTATGCTTATTTGAAATGGTGCAATATTGAGAGGATGTATAAAGGACTTATTGAGAGCAAAAGCGAAGGCATATCAATTTCTTTGTTAAATTGACAGAGAAGAGTAAATGAGCTTGTGAGACTCAGTGGGAGTGTACCGAACTCTGCAAGACTAGTTCCCAGGGTTGCATCTGGGACTAGGGGTGTTTGCTGGGGGACTATCCCCATGAATGGCTAGTGAGAGTGCTCTTCCACTGGCTCAGGGAGAGATTACATGCTGGTGGCTGGGAGTGATCCAGGAGTTCACACAGCAAGACAGGGTAAGTCAGGGCCCTGGAGTGGAGAATTAGGGTGGCATAGCGACACACCAGTCCAGATTGCAGGAGGGGATCATCACAGGTTTACATGAACATTTTACTCCTTACATTTTCGGACATACATGCCTTGCTACTTCAAATATCTGCAGTACAACTACGCAGACTGCAGATAAGCTAGTGTCTTTTTTTGGTCACTGATTGTAATGTTACAGAATTCAGCAATGTGTGGTCAATAATTTAATGAGGGGTTCCCACAAATTTTTCCCTGTTAATGATAAATCGTATGTATCTGCAGCATATATGAGTGTAGAGAAGAGTAAAGAACTGAGAAATCTATCCATTTGTTTCACCAACTAAACAAAAATATTCTCTCGCATTCATAATCAAAGAGGGAGGAAAATGCCACTTGACTAACATGAATATTAAGTTGTTGTTTGCTAAGAATATTTATACTTTGTTCTGTTCAGTTAAACTGAGCCAACTGAAAGTACTGAATAGTATTCAACCTGCTTATGTGGGATGGGGAGTGAAAAATCTCTCCTGAAGTCTCTCTTGAAAATACCTGTCATTTGATGCAATCTGGTACACCCTAAAAGAAAAAATTGCCCTTCAGAAGAGAGATTTTTTTCCTCTGGCAAAGATGATTTAGCAGGGAAATTACCCCCTTTCCCTTTAATTTGGTGGCAGAATCTTAACAAGGGGCTCTCAAAGCCTTAAGAGCCTGGCCAGCACATCACTGTGGAAGCAGACATAATGAATTTAGGACAGCAATTCCTCTATCTACAGCATGTTTAAAAGTAGCCGGAGGCATTTCTCTCTTCTGTTAAGCCTTTTAGCTAGTCTAATTGAGGGGCCTGACTATTTGTTCTCTCAGGAAAGGCATGTTTTAAAATGGGTTTTTTACTTCATACTGCTTCTAAAGGTTTTTTTTTTTAAGCTCTAAATGCTATTCTCACAACTCAGTGTCTTCTTAATTACTTCAGCACATTCTTCAGCCATCCTGAAGTCTTTGAACAAGATAAAGTATATCCAATAATCCTATCTGACTATACCTCCCGTCCTGCAAATGGACAGTTATGGGACCAGAGGAAGATATGTCCCACTAAGATTGACAGTCACATACTAAAGGAACTTTGAGGGGACAAAGCACTTAGTTACTAAGCAAGTCAAAAGAAAAATTCACAAAAGGTTTGCCTTTTGTGATGTAATCAATAAGCATGTTTATTCATTGTGTGTTAAATGTATTTTGCTACAATATGAAAACAAAGATCTGGGGTTTAGATGAAAGATATGCTGAATATTGGGATTTTTGCAAAGCAATATTTATTCCCTGGACTGATGCAAGGACAGCTTATTAAATTTTTTTTTGCTTGTTCTGTTTATAAATACTGCAATGAGATCATGAGGGTGCTCCACTTATCTGAAAAGGAGCCTTGTTTAAAAATAAAAAAGTGTCAGGTAGGTGATGGGGCAGGAGGAAAAAAGACTAGGAGAAAAAAGTGGGGCAATTCAGTAGATAGGGCCCTAGACCGCAAACCAACCCATTTGCATTCTAGTGCTGATTCTTCTAGTGACCTGCTGAATGCCTGTAAGCCAGTCATTAAGCCCTAGTCTACACTTACCGCTGTTTTTGGCAGCAGTTGACGGAAGATACGCAAGGTACATAAAATACCTATGTATCTCCCGCCAACTTTTTAAATCCTCCCTACACACTAAACAAAACTGACTGGAAATGGTGTCTGGTCAGCGTAGTGTAAGTAAGTGCTGGTGTTCCACCTCTGATTTGGTTATCGATTGAGCGTGTCTACATAGATGTCTCAATCAAAACCTGAAGATCACGCTGACAGCAGCGACTTTGCTGCCATCAATATAGACTTGCCCCGAGTCTCCGTCCTTCTTCCAAATCTTTGCAGGCCTGCCTAGGCGCTAAGGCTTACATCCACAAATGTCCTACTAAATCTGGTAGGCACTTAATTTCACCGGGCACATACATTTTTGTAGTAAAAGCCACAGCTGGATTACTGCAGGGACTTTAGGGGCTGCAATCCAGGGCCTCAGGCTAAGCAGGGCCCCAGAACCCACTGGTGGAGAGGAGCTTGGTGCCAGCCGTGGCTGGTCCCATTCACCACATGTGAAGCAGCCAATTGTGTAATCTTCCTTGCTTGGTTCCACAGCGGGCAGCTGCTGGCTCTTGTCCAGCTTGTGGCCAAGCCCCTGAGTGGGAGCAGCCGTGTGGAGCCCAGCCCGGCATCTCCCAGGCTGCTGCACAGCTATTGTGAGTCCACATCTGCCTCACAGGCCAGGGCCTGCCTGGAGCTGGGGCATGGCCCCTGCCACTGACCGTGCATGGTGTGTGTGGATGTGGATGGAAGAGCTCTGCAGGGTTGTGGCAATACAATGTTGCCGGGTAGAAAGGCAGCATATGGGAAAGCCAAGGGATCTCCTATGACTGAAGGGGTGGGCACAGGGACCCGGGGCCCCACAGAATCTAATAGCCCTGGTCCCACAAGAGAGTTAGTCTGGCCTTTGGTAAGAGTTTCCTTTGCACCTCTCTTTCTGCTTATGAGTGTGTGTGTGCTGCTGCCTCCCTCAAGGAGTCCAGACACTTGTCTCCCACCAAAGCGATCCACCAAGCATGGAAAGATGGGGTAAGAAAGAGAACACATATGCGTATTCTACTGTCGATAAAATACTTAAGAGTCACTTGGTCAATAAGAGCAAGTATGAATTTGTAGTACAGTGGTTAGGGTACCCACCTACAAGATCTTGCATTCATCTGCACCAATTGCCTGGGGGACTACTGATTTTTCTCTCATTATAACAGGTGATTTGACTTCACCTTCCTCTGTGTGCTGTTCCCCAGTGTTTGAATCCTAACATCTATTTTGATTTGCTGTTACAGACTGACTTGATCCTATGTCATACACTTCCCTGCATTTAGTTTCCTCCCATTCTGTAAATTTCCCATCTTCAAAGAGTCTGACGAAGTGGGATTTTCTCCCATGAAAGCTCATGCGATTAATAAATCTGTTAGTCTTTAAAAGTGCCACAGGACTCTGTTTTTCCCAGTGTTTAGTCACAGGGCAAGAGCTTCAAGAGGAAAATTTGAGGGAGTCTCACATCAAAATATATCATAGCTTGGTGGTTAGTACAGTCTCTGAGCTGATGGGAGACCCCTCTTCAAATTCCTTTGCACCACCAACTTTGCCATCTGTTGTCTGCGGAGCAGGACAGGCACCTCATTTGTTCCTGCAAGAAACACTCCGATGCCTACCACCTGACTCCAGGCAGCAGCAGCAGCTTCTTCATAGATCAATAGACAGAGCTAGGCCCCTCCCTGCAGCCAGGATGTAGGCACTGACCTCAGAAGAGGGTGGATCTTAGGGCAGCCCCTTCTCCCCAGCATCTCCTAGCCATAAAGGGACTTGGGTGTTGCAACACTGCACAGTAAGGAACTTAATGTTTAGGCACCTGGAGGAAGGTGGAGGGGGGAAATGACAGGAACAATACTAATTCACAAAGACTGAGTTAGGCATCTGGCTTCCCTATACAATGAATAAGAGAGACGGGTGCCTAAGAATGCAATCCACAGAAGCCCACCTATTGGGTGGGGAGCTATTTAAATTAGCCAGTGGGGATTCCAAGGAGATCTCTTGGGCTATATCTACACTGGCAATTTAAGTCGACTTAAGGAGTTTTAAATTAAACCACATCCACACTAGGCTTTCATTAAGTCAACTTAAGAAATTCCTTAAGTCGACTTAATGAAAGCTTAAGTCAACTTTATAACTACCACTCATTAGGTCGACTTAACCATTAAGTTGACTCCTTAAGTTGACTTAAGGACGGTGTGGATGGGGAGTAACCCTTAAGTTGACTTTATTAAGTCGACTTAAGGGTGGTTAGGTCAATTTAACAAAGTGGACTAAGCTGACTTAAAGTTAAATCAACTTAGTTCACTTTGTTAAGTTGATTTTAAGTCAACTTAAAGTCGACCATATTAAGTCGACTTAACTTTTTCTAGTTTAGACACAGCCTTGGAGTTCAGTGCCCAAACCTGGGCTATAGGGAGACACTTTCATGGCTTAGTGATTCACACACAGGAACCAGTCACCCGAAGTGAGACTGCTTAGATGCCTAAGCCGTTTCTGAGGGAAGGAGTTGGGCAGCTGCCTTGCCCCACACAAAATGGCTTGCAGAGGTGGTGATAGCTGTTCTCACCTTTGCTTGAGGAAGAAAAGGGACTTGAATAAGGGTCTCGACTTCTCAGGAGACTGAGCTATGGGATATTCTTACGTAGGGTGGCTCTCTCAATCTCACCTGCTCAGGCTCATAGACTCATAGGCTATGTCTACACTTGCACTTTTAAGTTGACTTTAACTAAGTCGACTTAGTGTGTCTACACTTAAAATTAAAGTCGACTTAAAGGGGAACTTACAAAGTCGACCTAGAGCATCCACACTGGATGCTCTAGGTCAACTTTGTGGGGCTAGAGGGACCTTGGGCAGGTCCACGGTGGCGGGGGGGCACCCCCTGTGTACAATGGGGCAAAGGGGTACAGGGACCCTGGCAAGGCAGAGCCCTGTGTGTGATGCTGTCTGGATTTAGGGAAACATTTATGATATTATTTTCTATGGATATCTCATAAATACTATAATCCATAGGAACTATGTCATGTTTGGTATCAATAGAAAGGTAGTAATTTGCTGGGAATGATTATATAGTTTATGTCTAGGAATTCTATTTCAATTAGAAGTTAAGAATTTGATGTTATATCCATACTTTAACTTGTGTCCTTCTGTACAAATGCCTTAGACGCGAGGGTGTGAACAACCATTGTCTCCTTAATGTTAAGGAATCTACCAGGTGATATGGTCCCAGGGAGTATCCTGATGAGCCATTAAGGAGACAAATTATGAGGCCCTTGTGATGATTTCTTACTGCTGTCTTACTTTTTACATGATAGGAAAACACTGCATACGGCCAAGTTTTGTCACAGTAAAAATACCTTCTGATAGCACAGCAGGAAATTATTCCTTTGTCACGCAGGTCAGTGTCGTTACGGTTTCAGAAAAGAGAAGACAGTTTAAAACAGAAGAATGTAACTAACAACCACCACTAACTGTGCACACCAAGAAGAATGAACGCTGTGCCCTCTGCACTTTCCACATGAGTGGATGTACTGTATTAAGGATTTATAGAATGTTTGCTAGAAGTGGCTTGTACAATATTTCCTTGACCTCCAAGGAAAGAGCATATTTCATTCAAGCACTGAGCATGACTGCTAGTGTACAGCTGCTGAGCTTTCACGGTGTTTAAACAGAACCAACAGCATCTCTTCTGCCACAGGTGTATGTTGGGCTAAGCAGGAAAGCAATATATTCTGAGAGAAGAGGAGTTTGGGGGACTTGGGCTGCACATGCTGTGATTTTTTGAACCCTGGCAGGCTGCTTTCTGTGTTGGTGGAAGAGGAAAGAACCACTTTCCCAGCATCATTCCAAGTACATATATATGTTAATGACTGGTGTCCACATTATTTACTTAGATTCTGCCTCTGTTGGCTAGAACAGCACAAGTTACATGGGGTCTGGAGAGGCAAGGAAAATCAATATAGTGTATAAAAAAAAGTAAGGCACTCAAAACAACATTCTTTGTATTCCTATACTCACTAATATGGCATGAGACCTCATAATGAGTCTACAGTAAAAATACCGCATGTAGAACTGGCCATGCATCACTTACTATTATTTGTATGCCAGTAGCCCTGCAAAGGCCCCGCTCAGAATCAGGGCCCCCACTGTGGTAGGCATTGTACAAACCCTCGCCTAAAGAAATTCCAGTCTCATTTGAAATGAGACAAAACATGTGAATTTAGGAAAGTGTAGGAGGGGAAGGGGGAGGGAGAAAGGGTGACAGTACACTCGTAGTCATAGCTTAGCTATCTCTGCAACCTGAGGGTTCTGAGTCATTTGAAAATATTTTTTCCTTTTATAAATAAATAATATCTGCTACCCCAGCTGCTGCTCACTCTATCCATCATTAGCTGATTTCCTGTGAATCTGCTTACTGCTTTTTCTGCAAGCTATGTTTCTGTAACTCCCCTGGCACTTCTTCTGTTATGTTCTAGTACAGACAGACTTTGTAGTTGGTCTGTTTTTTTGACAAGTTCCCTTACCACCCTACTTCCATGTTTTCTGTGCTTGGTCCTCTAGCTCCCTTCCTGAACAGCTACTGTTGTCCACTGGCTTATCTTTCAGTGCCATGCACTTGTACTACAGACCAGCAATAAAAGCCAATTTGTGCTAGAGCATGTGACCAGAGTTTGATTCTAATTTTATACCAGGCTAGCTAATTGGTTCATTGGACAGACTTGTCACCACCAGCAAATTCAATTCTGATGGTCTAACTGCTTGTTTCATAGAGCTAGTTGACTAAGGACCTCTTCAAGTTATCTCATTTCCCCAAATTCTGCAGTTTCAAGATTCGAACAAAGATTTTCACTACTTTGTTTTACTCCCTCAGGTATGGCCCAATAAACACTTGACCCTGTCTCCCTTGCTGTAATCTTTTAGGGTAAATAAATAAAATAAGGCCTAGTCTTTTGGAGTCTATAAGGGCATAAGTCCTTAACTGTAGCCTGGGCTTAATCAAGTGACCAGAGGTCATATGACAGCAGGCCAGAAACAATACCTGCTGTAGGAAGGTCTACCTCCCTTGCAGTGGAAAGGAGGCAAGTGACTGGGAAAGGTGTGTGATGGGTTTCTTCCTAGAACCTGAAGCAGAACAGTTATCCCAGGTCTACAGAGGGACTGGTGGAGCTTTCTAAGCAGAGTGAGCTGAGACAGGGGCCCAGGAGCAGCTCAGCAGGAAGCTTTGGGTTAAGAGCTCAGGAAAAGCAAAGAACTGTGCTGGACATGAGGAGACCCCAGGAACAGCAGAGAGCTGCTGGATCCTGGGATGGCCCATGACCAAGGGAAAAGTTCCTTGGTGTGTTTTAATAAACCAGACTCCAGAAGAGGGAATGTTACTTGGAGTGTTACTTCAGGCATCTGATGAAGTGGGATTTTCCCCCACAAAAGCTCATGCGATGAATTTGTTAGTCTTTAAAAATGCCACCAGACTCCTTGTTTGTCTTACTTGGAGTATTTGCATATATTTATGTCAGTGGGAAAACATAAAAGCAATGCAGTCTATGAAACAAATGCCTTGTGCTGATGCTGTGAAAACCCCCCAAATTTCACCTATAAGTAATCATTTAATTTAAATAATCCATCAGAAATGTCACCATTTCATACACAGCTTGGCCTATTGCAGCTGTAAGAAAGTGCAAATACTGTCTCTGCATCTACTATAAACTCTCTGACTTTCAGAAGTATATCCAAAAAGTATATCCACAAATGCAACAGGCAGTACAAACTAAAATATGCAAGGTATTTTTGTACTATGACATCTTCTAGGGCTTTCCTATTATAAGCTATGTCTACACTTGCTAAAATTAGTTCAGATTAGTTAGTTGGAACTAACTAACTCTAACTAATTTTAGTTAGTTTGAATTAACTTAATTTGAACTAGCTAAATTTAGTTCTAACTAAGCAAGTGCCATTCATGGCACTTCCTTAGTTCGAATTAGCAATCCCCATTCATTTCAATGGCCGGTTAGTTTGAACTAAGAAATTAGTTCAAATTAACATGGCCACATTGGTTAATTCAAACTAGTTAGTTTGAATTAACCCTTTAGTTCCAATACCCTATTTGAACTTATTAGTTTGAATTAAGGAAGCCCTTAATTCGAACTAACTAAAGCCTAGTGTAGCCATGGCTTTAGTTAGTTCGAATTAAGCCTCCTTAATTCAAACTAATTTGCCAGTGTAGACATAGCCATAGTGAAGAATCTGAACCAGTACTGAAATTTCACAAGTCTATTGTTTTTTTTCAATGCTGAAAACATAACTACAAAAGATACCTGAACTTCTGTCTTTGTGAGATGTGGATCCACTGTAAAATATGTAGCTTCTTCATGAAACATGGGTACATCATCCAAACACTCAAATGTCAGTTAAAGAATGAACATTCCAAAATTCCAGAATAAGATGAAATTGAATGACTACAGAAGAGATTTAATGTGCACTTCTAGTTGGCAGTGTTTTGTAAATGTATTTTCAGATTAATTGAGTGCATTATTGTCCAATATAATGACTGCCATAAGGACAACTGATGTTTCCATTCACAAAAAGGCAGAAGTTAAAGTATACACTGAAAGACTTCATCACATTTTATTGGAATTTTAAACTGCTCGTAGAGCAGTCTTCATGAGTGATGAGAACAAAGTCTCTTGAGCCCAAAACTTTGAAGAGCAAATAGTCTGCTCATCTCATATTTCCAAAGTAATTGCAGAAAACCTTGGTCTATTTCCCCCCCTAATGGAACAAGGCAATACTATGTTACTTGGTTACTATGTAACCAAGGTGAATAACTTCAGTCTCTTAAAACCTCATATCAGAAAGCCTTAAGATGTATATTACAAAGTTACCTATCATTTTGCAGCTTTTTTTTTTTTTTTTTTCAGATTATCTTACTTGGAGAAAGTGAAAATTGGAGAACCTCTTTTTGTCAAGTAAATTATGGCATTTCCATGATAATTCTCAGATAGACACCTGTGCATGGTTTTTAACTGCCCAAGCCAAAAATGGGACAGATGAACCAAGTAATAAGAACAAGATTTATATTAATAAAAGAAATCTGAACAGATATTGGGGAAAGAACAACTATGGCAGCTTCATAGTTTAGGTCTGGAGCATGTGTGTGTGTTTGGCAGACATATTCATGCTGTTATCTCAGCCATGTTCTCTAATCCTCTGCAAGACTGTGCTCTGCAACAACTCAAGTGCCTAAATAGATTCACTAATAATTTGGATGTAAATTCTCAAATTTCCACTCTTTTTTGGTACCCAACTTGTTGCATTTAAGGCTTGATTTCCCCAAAGCACTGAACATTCACGGTTCTCACTGACTTCAACTACATGTATGGGTGTCCTGCCACTCTTAAAATAATTAAGAAAATAAATAAATAATTCACACCCTATTAGTAGAAATGATTGAAAACACAGGCCTTTATATTTTAGTTTGAGTACTATAGAGGGCTGAACTGTTATAAACTATTCTGTCCCACCAGGTAACTACCAGACCACAGTATCTCAGAGTAGCACACACTACACAGATATCTTTTAAAATATGAATATCTCCCTGTGATTGGCTGGCTGCACTCACTGCCAAATAGGTGCCTCCTGGAGTTGTTCTGGGGAATAGCTACGTGGATGACCCATCATCAGTCTGTGCTCTCATTGTTCACAGGTGGCCTTCCTCAGCTCTGTCCAGAACCAAACTATCTTCTTCTGGCCTCAGCCCTCCAGCCAAGCTACAACCCATGTTCTCCCCCTCCCTGAGGATTTGATGGTCCCAACTTTGCCGCTTGAATCATTGGCTGCTTAAGTCCACCACCACTGTGTTGGTGGTATGGGAAAGAGACCCAGACCTGCTTCCTAGTCTGGGCTCTGGACCAGGGACCCTACATGCAGCAACCTGCACCACCTCTTTCACCTAAGCCAGTCTTCCCTGGGCTTTCCTGCAGCCCCCAGTACCTCTGCAAACCTGGAATCAGGGCCTTGGCTCCACTCTGTCCCAACAGCCAGCCACTACTCTGTCCAAACCTTCTGACTACTCCTGAGAAGTACTACCTTATGCTGCCTGGCAGTTTCCTTTTATAAAGGACCCCTGGGCTCTGATTGGCTCTCCTGCCGCCCCCTCTGATTGGCTGCTGCTCCAAAAGCCCTTTTATCCCCATTCTGGCCAGCATAGGGCAGGCACCCCATCATGTTCCCAAAGAATCCATGGACCCTGATTAGCAATGCCTGCTGTTTAACTGAATCAGTAGCAGGATTAATTCCACTTAATGAGAATTTGGCCATTGACACTGTGTTCGGCCAGTGATAAGCAAACATGAAAAGAAATGGTCACAGAGAAACACAGAGGTATTTTCTTTCCATACTTTATTTTTTTGTTTATTGTTTTAAATAGACTTTACTCTTCACTGGGAATCCTACTTTTAACATAATAGGCTGTTCACTGGGGTGTCCAAGCAGATCAAGTTTGTACAGACTTTGATGCCAGGTTACAAATTGTTCTGTTCTTATTTTCAATAAAAATCTTTGAATAAAAACTTTTGGAGTTTGTCACCTTTACTGTTTTTTCATAGGCAGCAGATCTGAACCTTAATCTCTCTCATTGTTGTACCATATTATTTTCCCCCTTCCCTTCTCCCAAAGAAGTAGCTTTTTGGGTGGGATTGTTATTAGATTCCTAGAATTTCAGGAGGGTGAGTTTGTTGGACTGCATCATGTGTTCTTAGTCTAAATCATTCAAATCTTAATATCTGGACCTTTTTTTAATGTCTCATGATGCACACATATGTCATCTCCTGCTTCTCATTGTGTTTGTTCTTTAAGAGTTTCTGTTAAAACAATAGCCGTGTTAGTCTATTGCAGAAAAACAATGGAGTCCGGTGGCACTTTTAAAGACTAACAGATTTATTTATCGTATGAGCTTTCGTAAATCTGTTAGTCTTTAAAAGGGCCACAGGACTCTATTGTTAAAACAATGTTGCATGATATGGTTTTTGACTTGTCTCTCTCTTTGGGTGCATCTACACTTGTAAATTAAGTCGACTTAAGCTTGCTTAAGTCGACTTAATTTACTCTGTGTCTACACTACACTTTCCTTAAGTCGACTTAAGCAGCTGCTTAAGTCGACTTAATGAAAAATGAAGTTGACTTTGTAAAACCCCATTTTAAGTTGACTTTCTGCTTAAATCGACTTTAGAAAGTCAACTTAAGCCAGTGTAGACGTGGAGTAGCCCTAAGTCAACTCTAAGTCGACTTAGGGGCCTCCAGGGCTTCCCCACTGTCCTCCCTACCAGGGTAGCTGGCACATTCTCAAATGTCAAGTAATTTTTTTCCCTGGGGAACAGCTTCCTACTAATATAGAGGATCGGGTGCTTCTCCCCATTAACAGTCTGTGAAAGGACTGCCCCAAGTCCCACATCCGAGGCGTCCATCTGGACTACAAACTTACGACTAAAATCTGGGCTGTATAGGATGGGTTCTTGGCATAGGCAGTCCTTCAGGGTCTGGAAGGCTTCTACACTTTCCTCCGCCCAGTGCACTCACTGTGGCTGGCACAGCCTGGCATGCCCCCCCACAGGGCAGTGCAGAGCCCTGCCCACCCTGCCCCTATGCCCTGCCAGAGACCCTGTCCTCCTTTGCCCCATTGTACCAAGGTAAAATGGGGCAAAGGCTGAGCCCTCTGGCACTTGGTAAGGGGTGCCCCCCCCGCCACTATGAACCTGTCCCAGGTCTACCTAGCCCCTACAAGTCGACCAGTGTGGACGCTCTAGGTCGATTTTGTAGGGTCCCCTTTAAGTCGACTTAAAATTTAAGTGTAGACATGCTAAGTCGACTTAAATTAACAAGTGTAGACATAAACATTGGGATTTACTGAGTACTACTTAGTGGGGAAAATAAACATTCTGTGTAGTCTCCTCTTCTTGGGCCTGATATGATGCCCATTGAAATCAATGGAAGTGCCTGGAATTGAATGAAAACACTTACACATTAAGATAGAACTGTATGCAAATTACCGTTCCAGTCCTAGTGCAATTTTCTCTGTTTGGTATGTGATGCAGATGCACCTAATAGAGAAACCACCCTGGAAGTTCAACAAGGACACACTTCTTGCAGTGCTGAGATTCCACTCTGTCCAAAATCACCACTGCATCCAGCTGGTTCATGGGGGGAGGAGGAGGGGAGGGTGTCTGTTGGGTCTCTTAAAGGCATATTTCACTATATTCTAGTAAAAAAGTTAGAAATCAAGATCTTTAAAAATCCATTGAAATGATATACCCATAAAATAAAATAAAGACAGTACTCAGCAAACTAAGTACAGTGCTGTTAGTATCATGCTGGATCTACCAGAGAAGATAGTGATATAGAGTGAGTATGGAAAATCGCAATTTTTACAATAAAGCTTTGAATTATAAGACATCTATTTTCCTGTGAAGAGCTTGTCATTTTATACTTCTGACAATTCCATCCACATACTGTTTCTTCTTTAAACCTATTTAGTTCGAGGAGGATAGGCAACCTAATTTGCTTGGATCATATCTGTCATGTACCTTTTATACACCCACTCAATATAGTTTAATTGGTTTTGATTCAGAGCATGTTTTGTGAGAGGTGGGAAATAACATCTGTCTTTCAACTGTGCACACCCTTCCTAAAAATAAAGATAATCAGATCTTGGGTTCATAATTTGTTATTATTTCCTTAGATACATTACAAATGGTACATGACAGTAAACAAAATGTGACAAACTCTCCAACATAGGAGAGCAGATGTCTTTGTTACAAACTGCAATTTTCCCATTTTCACTATTATCTAATTATATGTTAGATCCAGCACAAGATCTCCAAAGATATTTTCCATCAGGTTTATAGTTAACTTGTGGACAGAAACTGCACTAGAAGAAACACAGAATTTTCCTTAAATATTAAAATGATAGTTGAAACCAGAGTGCCTGTGGCTTGCATACAACAATTGCTTTGTTAACCTTCATCATGTCGACTTGTTCACACTATTGTGGGGATCTGGATAATTTTGATAAAAGCACATTTTTCTCTAGGTCCTATGAAAATGTATTTGCGCAAATACGGTCATGGACAAATTGGACTAGAACATAACTGCTCATGGAAATCTGAATAGTAATTTCCTAATTTTCAGAATGCCTACCCCAAACGGTGATGTCTGAAAGGCTGTGTTGGTACAGTCATGTCTCTGAATGCAAACTAATTATTTCACAGACCCCAGAAACATCAGTTAACATTTACCACTCTAAATCCCCTGTTCCCTGCCACAAGAGCTTTCGCAGAATTCTTTTCATGAGAAACAAAGTCTGCTACTGAGTACAGTGATTTCTATCAGTATACCTGTTGTCAGAGCTTTGCAGACAAGGTCTCAAAAGACCAGATGGGGCAATTTGTTATGATGCTTTGGTCCCATTAACATTTTGCCTTAGTTGAACAGCAAGGGTAAATACAGAACACACGAAGCATTTCCCTCCAGTGCCTCCTGTAAGGACTAAGCAACATCCACATCCACCATAGTCCCAGTCCCTGCTTCCCAGGAAGGAAGAGTCTTGTGTACTAATAAGACTGAGAATCACAGCATAGTTTATTTCAGAAGAGGAAGAAGGGGTAGAGACCCCAATTTAGTGGCATGGTTGAAGGAGCTCCCCTCTTTATGAACCTTCCAGGTCTCTCCAGGAGAAAGAAAAGTCTGTTTCTGGTGTCCATTGAGGTGGGCTCCAGCTTCCCCACTAGTTGTTTCTTCAGTCTTGTCCCCCACGGGGCAGGGAGGCGTGCCTATTGGAGGGGCTTCGTCCCCAAATCTTCTAGACAAAAAGCAAACCAACTCACTGCTGGGCTGCCAACCAATTTTCCTGAGGGGGCATCCCGGCCTTTTCCTCCAGGCTTTGTTCCCAGCCGGTTTCTTACTTGGGTGATGTTCCTCCTTGGGATCTAACTGCTCCTCCCCAGTGGCTGCTCTGGTTACCAGTCCCAGTTCTCCACAGCTCTGCAGGCAAAAAGCTCCCTTCATGCACAGAGGCAAAGCTCCATCCTCCTTCCTGCCCAGAAGACAGGTTCTCTCCTTTTATTTCCTCCCCAGGCTTGGCATTGGCTGCAGCTATAGCAGGGCAGGTTTAGCTGGGCCCAAAGGCTCTCCTTAACTCCTTCTCTGCTGGGATGGTGCCTCTCTGGCCCATCACACTTATATAGTTAGGTTCTTCTATGGTCATTGTCACCACAGAATCTGACCTCACCAAAAATCACTCTGGATAAAATCCCCCCAGAGTAAATAAAGATCAGATATGGAAAGGGTATAGTCTTAAAAAGTGTCAGAGCATCTGACAAAGTGGGGTTTTTTCCCACAAAAGCTCATGCGATAAATAAATTTGTTAGTCTTTAAAAGTGCCACAAGACTCCTTGTTTGATTTCAGTGTAGTTACTCCTAAATCCAAAGAGCAGAATGAGGCTTTCTAGATATTGTTCTTCTATTACCCTTTCTCTCGCTGTCTCTTTCTTCTCCATCCTGCACTAACCCTAAATTCAATAAGAATTAAAATTTATGAATGCATGAGCTAACAGGTTTTGTCACTAGCATTAGCAGGAATATCAATTAAAGAGTAGGTCAATGGAGGGCAAGAGGAGATCAGAGTAACATTTTTTGAAAGCTAGGTTTATACCCATTTCTGCAGATACCCTACATTTTGTCATACAGGAAATATCCATATTAAATACATACTGTACACATGTACCACACAGAATTGGCTGAATGCAAGTACGGTGTACCTTCTGTATGTGAGTTTGTGTACAAATATTGTCTTAAATGTTCTGAATATGTGTTATTTGCATGCCAAAAGCAAACTAACCAGCCCTTCAGAGTAGCAAGTGGAGTTATTGTAGGTTTATGAATCTCATTATTTAGTGTCTGTACTTCTGGCACCCCCATGGCTTAGAAAATTTTCCCCTCATGCATGTGAACGGCATCCAAATGCCAATCCATGATCACACTCCCAACTTGCACATTCAACGTCTGCAGCAAAATTATGCAACACCCACACAACTCATTTGTTGTGAATCGAGCCCAGAGTTATAACTCGTGCCTGCTCTTTGAAAGTGGACTTTTGAGGATTCTCCATGAATACTTTATGCCTAATATGACTGTCCAAATAGCTGAGCAATTAAAATGGGGGCTCCAGGGTTTCAGGTGCTGTTTACAAGTCCAGCTGCATTTTAGTTGTTATTAATGCAGCACTATCAGGTCTGCTTCCCCCCCAATTCCCTTTTTAAATTCTGATAAAGTGAGTGACAAACGTTTCCGTCTGCCCATATATTGACCAATAATTACATCTCTTGTTTTGATCAATTTGCTCTCAGAGCGCACATTGATTATTGTCACTTTTATTATGGCCCTCAAAATGGGATACTTTTTTCTGTTTAGAGGCCAACATTTCAAGTGCATTAGCTGCTCTGATAAATACAAATAGTCACCTGTTTTTAACATGGGATATTCCATAAGGGAAAATAAATTCAGAATACACTGGTATAATCCAAGAATCAGTTCATAAAAGCATGGGAAATGTGTCCCGAATGTAATCTCTATGGGTGTGTCAACACTTATAAATTAAGTCAATTTAAACAGGCTTAAGTCGACTTAATTTAATCGATGTCTACACTGAGTTTTCCTTAATTCAACTTAAGCTGCTCCTTAACTCGAATTAAGGAAAAACTGGTTCGAATTAATAACACCTCGTTATAATTCGAACTAGTGTCTAAGTCAACTTTAATAAGTGTAGACTTGGTCGACTTAGGGCAGGGGGGACAAGGGAGCACCACGTTGCTCCCTGGCAGAAGGGAGCCACTGTGGCTCCCTTGTCTCCTGGGGAGTCCCTGCTCCCTTCTCCCCAGACCCACAGCTTCCCTGCCAGGGGAGCCGCGGTCCTGGGGAGAAGGGCTCCCCAGCCAGGGCTCCAGTGGGAGGGGATCACCCACTGGAACCCTGGCTGGAGAGCCCGGGAGGCAGGTGGCTGGTCCTGGCAGAGCCAGCTGCGCGCCAGCTGGCTCTGCCAGGACCGAGAAGCCACTCACCGCTGCAAGGCTGGCTCTCCCTCCACCTATCAAGTCGACTTAGAGAGTTAGAGTAGACTCTCTAAGTCGACTTAGTAGGAGCACCTTTAAGTTGACTTAAGAGTCCTGTGTGGACTCTCTAAGTCGACTTAATAAGGTCGACTTAAAGTCAACTTAGTAAAGTCGACCTAAATTCCTAAGTGTAGACATAGCCTATGAGAGACAGAAATACAATTATTGGAAATAAGTCTAGATTTTTAAAAAGTCAGGAGAATCCTAAAAGCCATCACCAGATTTCTGGTGCATCTTGCATACATCATTGTACTGTTACTGCTCTTTTCTGCCTGACAACACATTACCATGGATATTGAGTAAAATGAGACAATTTAACAAAAAGTAACTGAAAGAGGTGAGTTATATATTAGACGTCCTAAAATGTAGCTTTCTACCCTGTGGGGTGCCAGACTCACCTAAGGATACCCAGTTATTCATCTGAGCTGTCACAGGCAGAGCAAGTATAACAGTGCAAGCAGCTTCCTTTTCCTCACAGGGTGCTATACAGTGCAGCTCAGAAACAACCAGAGCCCCTGAGGGAAATAAATGTGTAGCTTGGACATAGAACACAAAATGGCAGTGGCTGGGCTGTCAGGGAGGAAAGAGTCCTTCATAGGCTGGATGGAATAGGACAGTACATGGAAGAAGCGGAGATACATGAAGCAAATGCCTCATCAAAAATAGAAACCAGACATGAATTAGGGAATAAAAAGGCAGCAGCTTTTCCGGGGAGATACAGTCAGTAAAGGATATGGGCAGAAGGGGTCACCAGCTGCAACCAGAATGACTGGGAACAATTGCTAACAAGGCAGCCACACAAGAAGTTTCCAACAGCCCTTTAGGAATGAGTTCCACAGACAAGAAAGCCTTGAACCAGGCCTGTGCCTGACTAAACCAAGGCACAAAAACAGACCTGCTTTGGCTGAATGTAGATGCTAGGTATGAAGATAAAATGGATTACTCAAGCTGATAGCAAAACAAACCAGGAGTCTTCCTGTGGCACTTTTAAAGATTAACAGCTTCATTTATCGCGTGAGCTTTCAGGAATGTAATCCCATTTCATCAGATGCATGAAATAGAAACTGTAGCATCTGATGAAATAGGATTACACCCCCAAAAGCTCATGCGATAACTAAACATGTTGGTCTTTAAAAGTGCCACAGGACTCCTTGTTTGTTTTACTTTAGGGCTATGTCTACACTGGCAAGTTAGCTCGAATTAAGGAAGCTTAATTCGAACTAACTAAAGCCATGGCTACACTAGGCTTTAATTAGTTCGAATTAAGGGCTTCCTTAATTCAAACTAATAACTTCAAAGAGGCTATTCGAAGGGTTAATTCAAGCTAGTTAGTTCGAATTAACCAATGTGGCCATGTTAGTTCGAACTAATTGCTTAGTTGGAACTAACCGGCCCATTGAATTCAATGGAAATCGCTAATTCGAACTAAGCAAGTGCCATTAATGGCACGTGCTTAGTTCGAACTAATTTTTTCTAGTTTGAATTAAGTTAATTTGAACTAACTAAAATTAGTTCGAATTAGTTAGCTTGAACTAACTAATTCAAACTAATTTTAGTAAGTGTAGACATAGCCAAATAGACCAACATGGCAATCCCACTGGAACTTGATAGATTTCATATGTTAATGCTAAAGCCTTGAATTGCTTTTACTCAAATACCAGATACCACATCTACTACATTTCCTTCCTTATCAAATTTGTCCTCAATTTATTGTATTTGAACTTGCCCCATGGTGCCATGATTTGCCCTATAATAACTGTTAAACACAATGCCCATGGACAGCATACAGAGATGGTTTTCCAGGTATGCTTTGAGATATAATCCTGGCAACCAAGAATACACAATAGGTTTTCCTATCTGCCTCATTTCCATATAGTTTGACACCATAAATTGAACAAGATTTAAGAAGGTATAGTGGGGTGGTACAATTATCTTATAGGGTGATTTTTTTCAACATTTGGTAAACGATCCATTCAAATATATCACTAGAAGTGTTCCTGTCTAGATCTGGATGAAATTTTTGATCAAATAGTAAATTAATAAAAAAAAATACAATTTTGGGACCACCAAAATGATTTCCAAATTTGGATCAACTTCAATGAATGTTCTTAATCCAATTAAAAAAATATTTTTTAAAAAGTTGAAATGGTTCATTTGGACACTTTTCAAAATTAAACGTTTCATCTTTTCATTTTAGAATAATGTTACACTTAGAAACGTAACTTTCTTTCTTTCTTTCTTTCTTTCTTTCTTTCTTTCTTTCTTTCAAATATAATGAAATAGAAAAATGAAAAAACAAAACAAAACTGGAGGTGAACTAAATGTTTTGGTAAACCCAAGCAATTCTTTCCCTGTTTTTTTGTTTGTTTGGGTGAGAAAAACTGAAAAATTTCAGTTAAAAATCAAACAAACTTTTATCCCTTTTGGTTCAGTTACCAAACTGGAAACTCAAACATTCACTCAACTATACTCATGTCCCAAAGAAAAAAGTGAGTGCTTGCAGAAACCAGCCTAACAATTTGACATGAATGGAGACTGCATTGTTCTCCATGTTTGACTGAAGGAGAGAAGGATCATTCTCTGGCTAGAAATAATGGGAATGCAGTTTCTGTGTTGATAGTGCAAATCTTCACCACTCTAGCTCACACCTAGGTGACTACCAGAAATTGCACACAAGGTAAATTTTTGTTCATATGGAAACAGTTTGTGTTATCTTGTGAGCTGTGCACCTTGGCTATGCATTGACTTGGCAGAAATAAATGGCAATCTTCTAGAAAGTACTTCTCAAAACAAAGTGAAAGGAGCATTATCCATCTGATTTGACAGCCAGAATGCTGGCTCATTATGCAATTCTTAATAATAACCTTATCAAAACACATTTTAATTGCTTTAATTGGATTTGAAATAAGCTACTCACTGTCTCCTTGGTGATTAAATAAAAGTAGTGCCTAATCTAAAATGCAATGAAAGCAATGGGAGGATTTCCAGTGATCTCAATAGGTTTTGGATCAGACCCTCAGACTCTTGCAGCAGGCTGCATTAGGAAAACAGAAGGGAAGGACTCATTTACCAGATGCGATGAGCTATCACTGCAATTCCTGGGTGCAATGTCTCTGTACTGTCCCTTATGGCTTAATCTAGGGTACAATTTTTAGAAATGCATGAGTAGTTTAGGTTCCTTAACCTCTGTTTTCACTGGGTTAATGAGACTCAGGCACCTATGGGCAAACTTGACCTGTGAAAATGGGATTTAGGCTCCTAAATCACTTAGATGCTTTTGAAAATGTTACCCCTAACCTAATTGAAACTCATGGGGAATGTGGGAAGATGGGATTCTGATTTAAAATAAAGGAGAAAACTGATACACATGCAGGGACTGGGACTTGAGTTCTCCCAACCAATGAAAGTGACTGGTAGAGCTCTGCAAATCCCCGGATATCTACGTCCGCAGATGTGATGCGGATATCCACAGACCATTTCTTGCAGATACAGATGAGATGCGGATCCACATGCTTGTATCCACACAAGTCTCTAGTGACTGATGTCCTTTTGCTCATTAACTTATATATCATTTTTATATCTTACAGAGCCAGTCAAATAAAAAGAAACCCTCATTAATAAGTAAAAAGGTAAAACGGGTAAAATGAAGTATTCTGTAATGAATAATATGACCATCTTTAATATAGTTACAAATAATATTTGGGTATAACAAAGCCCCAAAATATATCAGATGAATAAACATCCTTTAGTTGACTGGACAGAGTGAATCTGATTTAGGCTTTTTGTGGTGTTTGCATTCTTGGATGAGTTTGATTTATTAACCTTTCCAGGTGTTTGTTGACACCTTTCAATGGAATTGTTTGTAAATGTTAGTTACAGTTTTATGATGTAATTAGAGAAATCTGTGACTATGCTCACCTCCCCTTCCCAACTATCCTTACCTATCTAGACAATTGAGGAACTAGGACTGGATGAGGGAGTGAGAGATACAACAGGAGTGAATGTGCCTAAATTCTGCAGCTACATTGTAGTGATGGGTTCAGTGAGATCAAAAATACTGGGACAGAGGGGGCACCGGGAGTGATTTATTTGAGATTATTCAAGTTGCCTATACAACGAGAGTTTTGTGGCACCTTAAAGACTAACAAATTTCTTTAGGCAGAAGCTTTCATGGTCTGCAACCCACTTTGTCAGATGTTTACAAAGACAAGTCAAGCCATTTACAATACACACTTTGGTTCTCTACAGAGGAAAAAGGACATAAAAAAACCTAAAGACATTTGTTAGTCTTTTAGGTGTCATAGGACTCTCATTGTTTTTGCGGTATACAGACTAACACATCTACCCCTGTAGAACAAGTTGCCTATTTTACTTTAAGCCCATTAAAAAATTTCATATAAAATACAACTTAAAAATGTAACTGGCTTTACCCATAGATCTTCTTTGTTCATACCTCCCACCATCACCATCTAACCCAGCCTCCTTCACAGTCAGAGTTAGCCCAGGTCATTCAATTAGCCAATCACCTTTCCTCAGAAAAGCCAGAAAAAAAACAGACGAGTCTTAGTAGACTGTTCCTAAATTTGTCAAATCTAGGCCCTACAGGACCATGTGCTGACACAAATTTCAAAGCCAACTAGTTAAAAGTATGGTGTTGCCAACCTTCTTCAGTTTGTACGGGGCGTATGGGGGAGTTGGGTCTATTAGTTTATGTTCCTCACATGAATTCAAATACTGCAGGAACAGCCAGTGAGCGACCTTCACCTTGGAGTTTGCTCCTATGCTTGAAAGGGGAAGAAAACACTTGTGGCATGCTGATTCACCTTTTCTGCTGCAAAGAATATGCAAGAGTAAAAGTAAGGAAATGCCCAATTTATTTGGACAAAGATTGATGTAGAGGTAAATTTGGGTGCCACTCTCTCTGTTTAATGTTGTTTCAATGCTAATCCCTGAAACATTCCCTGTAAGCAATTCATTTTTATTTTGTTTCAGCAAGTTCTTGAATAGTAGTTCATGAAAGATAGGTTAGTTTTGTGAGGCAGTGTGGCCTACTGGTTGGAGCATAGGCCTGACAAAGAACCTCAGGAGCTGCATTTCCAATGTTTGTTGCGTGAACTCTGCTGCATCACTTTTCCCATCTGGAGATAATATTTAATTAATCCTCAAAACACTTCTGTGAATTAGACAATGTTTGTGTAGCACTTAGAAGATGTAAAGTGCTGCATTAATGATAACAGCGCACTTTCGAAGTTCAGCTACTTCAGTTTGTAATGTACAGGAGAATGTAATTTTACTTCAATGGCATAAATGAACTCATTTTTAAAGGTTGTATTTAAATATTTATCTGCTCTGCAATAAAATATTTATGGAGAAAATTTGTTGGTCTTAGCTTTCTAGGTTTTGCCATTTACAAATTTGACTGTTCTTCATAAATATACTTTTGGGATTTGAGTGTGTCTGATTTAGTTATCATTTGCTTAATAAATTGTTACACAGAGTGGGCCTGATTCTAATTTTACTTACACTGATTTTGCACTGTTTGTAATTCCGATGATTGCAACTGAATTATTCCTGATTTATTTCAGTGTGAGCCAAATCTGTCAGGCCATCAGTCCCAATGTTAAAACCAAAACAAACAAGACAAAAAGATACATGCATTTAAAACTTTGGAATATCAGCATGTGAAAGTTGTCAAACTGAACACAGCATTGCCTCAAACAAACAAGGAGTCCTGTCGTACTTTTAAAGACTAACAAATTTATTTATCTCATGAAGAAATAAATAAATACATTTGTTAGTCTTTAAAAGTGCCACAGGACTTCTTTGCTTTGCTGAACTAGACTAACATGGCTACCCCTCTGGAATTAGTCAATATTGGCTTAGTTTCTCTAGAATTTCCCCTTTTAACATGCAAAATCCCCATCAAAGGAGATAGTATATTTAGCTTTTGTGTCCCATTGCACTTCACACATTTCTATTCAATGTTATGGAGTCCATTACTGGGTCCATCAGTAATGGATCAGTTACTGATAACAGCCAGAGTCAGTACTGGAATGATTTGATGCAGTCTGACAACTCTTAACTTCTTATCCATCTAAGAGATATCCGGACCATTTGTTAATTGTTACATGTGAGAAAAAATTCCTTCCTCTGGCAGAGAAGTCTGCTGGTGTTCTTGAAAAACACACGGAGTATCATTTACACCTTATACCTGAAAACTTCATGTTCTAGAGTTACTGTTTCCTCTAACATGCAGGCAGTACTGCATATCTTGGGGGCTTCCTATGGTGGGGAACCTCACAAGTGATACTATATCACCATGCATTTCCTTCTGTTTTAAAATTCTCTTTTCCTTTTTAACTGGTGCCCTTGTTCTTCTGTTGGAGAACATGGAAAGAAAAATGTCCATTAGTTTTGTGATTTGCCACTCATAGTTTTCCATGACTCAGGCAAGTTCCTACCTGTCTTTATTGGCATGTCTTCTTTCAAGAAGAAATAATCTGTCTTTTCCATTAATTCATTTATACACTCAAATATTTCCCATTACATAGCCTCCCTGAAATATATGTTTCTTTCTCTGTAGGTATGTTATTTTGGCTACATCTCTACTGCAAGGTGCCTAAAATTCAACTCTAGGGTCTGATTTAAGAACTCAGAACCATGGTGATACAAACAAGGAGTCCTGTAGCACTTTTAAAGACTAACGGATTTATTTATTGCATGGGTTTTCATGGGAGAAAATCCCACTTCACCAAACATTGGAAGATGGGGAACTTAAAGAATGAGAGGAAAATAAATGCAGGGAAGTGTAAGTCATAGGATCAGGTCGGACTGTTACAGCAAATCAAAGCAGTTGTTTAGATTCAAACCATGGAGAACAACATATAGCAGTGAAGTCAAATCACCTGTTGTAATAAGAAAAACACTTGAGATCCCTATTTAACCCTAAGACAATGGTGTCAAATCTGTATATGAATTCAAATTCTGCAGTTTTTCTTTGAAGTTTTGATTTGTAATTCTTCTGTCTAAGTATGGCTATTAACAAATCATCGATGGAATGAGCAGGGAGATTGAAGTGTTCCATTATTGGTTTTTGAATGTTGTTATTTCTGATGTCAGATTTGTTAATAGCCGTATTATACAAGTGGATTACAAATCAAAGCTTCAAAGAGAAACTGCAGAATTGGAATTCATATGCAGATTTGACACCATTGCCTTAGGGTTAAATAGGGATCTCAAATTTTCTTCTTTTACAATGGGTGATTTGACCTCATCTCCCTCTATATGCTATTCTCCACTGTTTGAATCTAAACAACTGCTTTGATTTGCTAACAGTCTGACCTGATCCTATGACTTACACTTCCCTGCATTTATTTTCCTCACTTTCTATAAGTTCCTCATCTTCACACATCTGACAAAGTTGGATTTTCTCCCATGAAAGCTCATGAAATAAATAAATCGGTTAGTCTGTAAAAGTGCCACAGGACTCCTTGTTTGTTTTGCTGAACTAGACTAACACAGTTACCCCTTTTGGAACTTGTCAACTATGGTGATGGGGCTGATTTAAAAACAAAAACAAACAAACAAACAAAAAACCCCACACACCTTGAATAAAGTAGGGTTACCTTATAAGTCAATGGAAAAAACTTTCTTAGACATCTGCAATGGTTGCATCAGGCCTTCTATGTTATACACCTTAAATTTAGGAGAATACTATAATGCTTCTAGTGTTCTATTTCTCTGAATTCCCCAGTCAAGCTGTTTGAGTTCTATATCTCCACCCTTTGAATAATTTAGTGCTTATACTTGGAGTAAAATGAAAGACTGAAAGCCAACCCAAATATAACTGTCACAAATGTTTTTGCTGATTTATTCCTTAAGTTTATTATCTACCCACATCTTTCTTTCTAATTCATTTATATTGCCACATATTGTGCACATGAGCAGTTGTTTATTTTTAGAGTCATTGAAAATGTTCACATTTAACTACTGTATTTTAATTCCTTGACCTTTAAACAGGTATTGGCCTTCATGAACATAATCTGACAGCTTTTCAGATCTAAATACTAATTATCTTCTCATATCTATCCATTTTCCTCCATTTCTTTAGTTCACATCACCCCAACAGCATGTATCCTCAGTTTCTTCAAATTAAATGTGTCTCGCTTTATTTCACAGCATAAAGAAGAAGTTAAGACTATTTAGATCATCACCTTCCCTCTTCATATTCTTAGTATAAGTACTTAACTGTTTCTGTTTCATTTGTAGTCAACAGTGTGTTTTCACCTAATTCTCATGGCTGCTGTGTGAATTTGAGATCTAACATTTGGATGCACTTAAACAAGGATAAATAAAGTAAATTGTTATAGAGAAGAGATAGAAAATGCAAACTGTAATGCAATACAGAATAGAAAAACAGAGTGGCAATGTCCTAATGCAATGAAGATTAAATGTTGTTACTGATGAGCTAAATGTAAATACCGTATACTTTTACTGAAGTTGATTTTCAAGAAAATTAATGAAGCTTTACATCAAAAGTGGTTTAAAAAAACCAGAAATCACTAGAATAGCTATTATGCTATATATCCATCCCTGTAATTGATGGTTATATATAATAGGAAAGCTCTGCCACCAAATGTTTTGGAGTTATTTCCTTACCAAATACAATCCTATTTTAATATCCCTACATCAATACTTCTAACTGGTGTTCAGTCACACGTGTAAGCAAAATACAAAGAAGCTCCCAAGTTTTAAACACGCTAACAAAGCATTAATTTACCTTTAAATAAGTTTACTCTTGCTGAAATTCTAAACTAAAACTACCAGTAGGTTTACCATTAGATTCATGGTATTTGCTGTGGACATCACTGAATGGATTAGGTCTGACAAATGTACCATTTAAATAGAGAGCCATTATGAAGTATGCTATCTATGCTGCTGAAGAAATACCTTGTTCAGGCTGTAACTGTAACCCAGCTTGACTACTGCAACTAGTTCTTCTCTTTCCTTACAGACACAGTTCAGCCAGCACAGTCAGCTCCCCAAAGTGCAGCTCTGTGAAGAATGTGGGAAATAGATTATTTTTTTTATAAAAATATACACTCTGTCTAGTTGATGGTATCTACTACATGGGTGACAAGTAGTAACTTACGGTAGTCCTCGGCAGGAGTAAAGATTATGCATTGTGACTTTTCCCAGGATACAATATGGACAGCTGTGTCCCTTCAATCTTCAACAGCGGTGCCTTTTACACTGCTTCACCATAAGGGCAATCACTCCTGGTCCTTCTCAGACAAAGCCCATAACATGTCAAATCACTCACAGCTAAATTGTACAAATACTCTGGCCAGTCACTGAAGGATTACATGTAGGGCAACACCAGCAACTTCCCAGTCCCAATTGTTTTCAACTTCTATTTCTGGACCCCATCAGTTTCTGCTATATCTTTTCGAGATAGGTTGATCAGAACTGTACACATGATGCAATGTGCTGATGGCTCAATTTATGATTTCTTCATAGTGATTTCACAGCCCATTATTTTATTCCATATTGACCCTGACATTTTGTTTTCTTTCCTGACAGCAGCTGTGCATTGAACGGGTGCTTTCACTTAGCAGCTCACAAGGACACATAAATCTTTTCTCTGAGTGATTAGAGATTCCATTTTCTTTAGACATTTCTTCACACATTCATCCCAGCTTGGTCTAGGAAAGCCAGAATCTGTTGATCATCATGGCAAGGCTAATTTTCCTAGACTTTTTTTTTTTTTTGAAGGAGGGAATTGAGAAAGTTTTTTAATATGTTCATCCTCAACTTTGTTTGATATACCAAAGGGGTAGCCATGTTAGTCTATTGTAGAAAAACAACAGAGTCCTGTGGCACTTTTAAAGACTAACAGATTTATTTATCGCATGAGCTTTCGTGGGAGAAAATCCCAAAGCATCTGATGAAGTGAGATTTTCTCCCACGAAAGCTCATGAGATAAATAAATCTGTTAGTCTTTAAAAGTGTCACAGGACACTTTTGTTTGATATACGTATTCTTAATGGAACTATATTTTCCCAAAGCAGCACTGGGTAGAATAGATAATAATCTGGAACAAAAATTACATGTTCGTACTGAGGGGGAACAAAGACATGAACAAAGACTATTCTCCCTAACCACCTACATGACGTTAGCCTTAAAGAAACCCATACCAGTGCCAGCTATACAAAGAATATCCAGAAAATTGTAATTATAGAACTTTTAAAATATGCAGTAGGTTAGGATTCTACAAATTGCCTTTTAGTTAGAAATACTATTTAATAGTCATACCCCCTCCAACCATACACACACATGCCCAATGACTGTTATAAAGGGTAAGTTATTAAAAAGTGTCATTGCTTTCCTTATTACATGCATCTTTACCATGGTCTCACTTCTTAATTTCCTCTGTACAGGAAAACACACCATACACGTGTGTTTCCCATGTGAGGAAAGATAAGTCATGCATGACCTTTGTGTGGCAAGTGCATTCACATAAAAAATAAATAAGCCTCCTACTGGGTCTCTGTGTACTCTTGCTAAAAAGCTTGCAATTGCTGGATTTCAGCCTATCTTTCAAACCCTCTGCTGTGCAAGTCAGTTGATTCTGAAGTTGAGCAGTATTAATTTTTTAGCATGATAGGTATTTAACAGTTTGAATCCCTTTCTATTGCTTTCATTGTTTTGACACTATAGATGGGAATGGGTAGAAGGTGGTGAATGTAGGTATACTGAAAAAAACCTCACTGACCAAACTTTGCAAGTGTTACTAGGGTCTGCTGCTGTAGAGATCAAAGAGGGAGATCATCTGATGGCACAGCCCCTGTCCCCAAAGACTAAACTCTCACCAATAGGGATCTCAGCTGAATTCTTTGCAGGTACAAGATCAGCAAGAACTTGAAGGAAAGAACTTTTGATGGGAAATATGGCCATGTGTGGGATTTTAATTGCTATTATA